>CANXYI011856366.1:0-12778 GCA_948208565.1 Hura crepitans
CTTGAGCAGTAGATGAGCAAATAGGAGATTAGTATTCTCCTTTATTTTCCTTAGGTAATTTCGAGGACAAAATTTTCTTAAGAGGGAAAGAAATGTAATGCTCGTGTTTCAAGGCTCCATGAATCATGCCATAGAGTCCAAGAAGTGCACTTAGGATGTCGGGTCACCTGCATATGGATAGAGGTAATGGCACAGGTCATGAAACTTCAAGGGGCCTTAATTTGATGAAAAGAGTAAAATTTAAAAATTTAGCAGAACCAATAATTCATTTTGGACTGTAAGCTACACTTCGATGCAATAAAAATTTTTCAAGTTGAGATTAACTCGAGATGCACCTGGATAGACTTGAAAATAATGGACCTTAAAGCTAAAAAATTACATTGAGTCCAATGGTGAAAGAATTTTTGGAATCAAAGGTCATTTGCAAATTCTCATAATTTTTTTGGTTGGCACTCAAATCAAAGCAGTTTGAAAACTGCCCTATCGATAGAATTTGACCACAAAAATTCATGAGCAGGTAGAGGGGATTAAAATATGAATTTTAAAACCAATAATGTAATTTTTGGAGGTTCAAGTAAATTTTAGTGAATTTTCAAAGTTTTCCAAAAAATCGAGCTGTTTCGAGATAGATCGAGTGGCTGTGGACACGACCCATATACTTGCCAGCTAGCCTAGGGCCTTGACAAGTGTCTATAGGTGATGACAAGTGGATTTTTGCACTCAAACAAAAGAGGATTCTTCCCTTTCTTCTGCCTAGATTGCCAACGCTAGTTCTCCCTTTGACTAGCCATAACTTCTTCAATCCTTCACCAATAAATGGTCATTTTAGTCTCTAAATTTAAGTTTGCCTATTAGAGACCACGGGGAAAAGGAATCAAGCAAAAAGGATTTCTTAATCTGGAGATAAAATTCATCAAAGATTTCTAGTTAGAATCAGTCTAGTAAGGGTACCAAAAGTGAGTTCCTTGCTTCTCCTTTGAGTTTTCTTAGGCTTTCATGGCTGGAAATGGCTCCATGGGGTGGCTAACATCTATGGGGATGTATGTGCTTTGTGTTTGAGGTGAATTTGGATAAGGAAGGACTTGAAGAAAGGAGGAGAATGTCATTGAAAGGACTAGAAATTGTGGCTAACAGTCTAGGCATGGTGGGAATGGCACCTTTAAAGTGAATATGTAAGTGAATTTCATCCTTCATTTCATGCCCCTAAAATTTAGTAGCTTCCTTTGAGTCTAAGAATGAATGAAGTATGTGAAATAGCTTAGAATGTTAGATGTTTTGTAATATGATTATAACTAGTTCATAAATGGTATGAATTATATGTTACTTGATGGGAAAAAGGGCTAGATGGGTGTTCAACCTTTGGTAGCCAAGAGGTATGCTTGAGTTTAAGGCATGTTGAGATGTGTTTTGAGTAGAATATGATGAAAAAATTGGTTGGTCGAGAGCTTTGGCTTGGGTAAATAATGGTTTAGTTACTCAATATTATGAGTATCAAGTGTAAATTGATGTCTATAGCTTGTGGTTGTATGTGTGTTTATGTAATTATTATTTTAACATATGCAAGGATGGAAATAGTTGATAATTAGTGGGCAAGTACAAGATTGGCATGGAAAGCTAAGTGTAATCGAGACCTAAAATGGGCCTTTGCTATGGTATGTGGCATGAAAATGTAAAGGTATGTGTATAAATGTACTTATGCTATGGATAAAGGGGTGATTGTATGACAAATACTATGAAAAATGCATGGCTATGATAAATGATTAGTTGTACCCGAGAGCTAGCTTAATGGTAAAGGCATGATATAATACATGAAATGTAGATAAAAGTATGAGCATTAAAGCATAAGAATAAAAGTATAACTAGCTAAATAGTTAGAGACATGAATATAGCTAAGGTATACTTTAAAGATAGCATGGAAATCTGGTTAAGAAGTAATATGAAACGTCACTTGAGAATGATCTTAAAATTGGACTAATAACTAAGTAAGGTGGATGGCTAGTAGCATTGCCTATAAGGGCTATGAATTATAAGTGAGAGATATATACATGCGCCTTGGAGGGCTATGAACTTTGACCAAACAAGGTGTCTATAATGGTGTTGACCATTGCCTTGAGAAAAGATCTTGATATTGACTAATGATAATGGCATTTTTAACTTGCATAAACTTTGAAAACATACTTAAAAGTGAATGAAAATGTTGAACCAAAACTTGTGTCCAAGGCCTAGAATATAGACTTAAAAAGTAGCTTAAAAAATGCTATGTAATTGCATTATTTCTTTGTGCCTTAACTAGCTAGATTTGAGACCTTTACATGTTTAGCTATTTTGCCCAGTAGTTGGCCTAGAAATTAGCCCAGTTATGTTTGGCTTTGTGCCCAGAAATATGCTTAAAAAGATGTTGAAAACTGTGTTAAATTTGGACTTAAAATAGTCCCAAAAATCTTATAGTGAAAAGTGGTCAAAATGGCCTATAACCATCTAGTTGACCAGTACCTGAACCAAAAATGTCACTAAACAGAAAGTGTTAGTTTCCTGAGAACTAATGCTATATTAAATCATGAGTTTTAGCAATAAAAATACTTAAGATTTATTATGGAATTTTACCCAGTAGAGTTAAAATATGGTTGCACTAGTTCGGCTTAAAAAAATAAAGTATGAGATAAAAATTTTGACTATCTATTTTTGAGACATAAATATTATAAGAAAATTTTTGGTTAATAAATGAACTTAAATTGAGCTACTTGGCCAATTAGTTAGACACCCACTAGATGGGTTAACTAGTCAACTTATTGTTTTGCAATTGCTAGTTGTCTGATATTTAGATAGTCATTTTTATTGGTGGCTAGAGAGGTCTATGGACTGATCTCTATTATGTCACCTAGTTATTGATGGTATTTATTGGTGGTTGGAGAGGTCTATAGACTAATCTCCATTATGTCACCCAGTTATTGACGATGATTATTTATGGCTAGGGAGTTCTACGGGCTGATGTCCATTATGTCACATAGCTACTTTTTACATGTGTCTGGAAAGGATACACCTAATCTCCATTATGGCACACATACTATTGTAGCGGCATGAGTCTAAAATGGGGACCACTGCATCAGTTTATTTTCCCTCTAGATCTAGTGTCTTTAAGTGTCATCTTCATAGTCGGGCTAGTGAATTAAATTAAATAAATAATTAGATTGATTATAAATATAAGAATTAAGCATAATTAAACATTATTTTCTGAGTTTTGATAAAATGCAGGCTAAAAGGCATTTTGCACATATGTTGCCAAATAAGTTAACTAACTTCAAATATGCACGCTATGGATGAAATAACTACTTTAAATAATATATGTGAGTCACAAAGACCATTTTAGGACACATGAATACCTTAAGGGTATTTTAGTAATTTGGCACCCTATTGTATAATTAAATTACATAATGAATTAAAAACCAATCATTAGATGATTCAAATGTTTTAAGTTCACCACTGAGTATCTCACATACTCAGTGTACTTGTTTTGGTCTGTAGGTACCCCGTAATGGAATCTTACCTCGTGAAGCATGCCAATGAGAGTTCAGAGGATAACTGTGAAGGGATATAAAGTACCTGTTGTGTAGTTTTGATATCCATGTACTTAGATGAAGTTGGGTAGAAACCATGATTTTAAACTCTGTATATATTATGTATATGAGTAAGCATTAAACTGTGGATGTAATTAAGTAGTCCTATATATTTTCTTGTGAATGCATGTTCAATTATGTTGTTTAATGTTATGTAAGCTTGAGCCTTTATAGATACATGTTTTATTTGTGGCTTGAGGCTTGAGTTTGATGTGTGTTAAATAATGATGATAGGCTGAGAATGGGGGACTAGATAGGTCCGAGAGATGTGTTAAGTAATGTTAAAGTGCTTGTAAAAGAAATTTTAGGATAACGGCCCAAGCAATCGTCGTGCTATCAAATTTTTAGGATGGTACTAGAGAGAGTCAGATTCCTCTATAATGGATAAACCATATAAATACTAACCTAAATGAATTATAGGAATTGACCGGAGTGATTTTAGAGTCAAATAGAATAGTCTAGTATGGCATTAGTAAAAGTTAAACAAATGACTATAGGGGAAATTTCAAGATGGGTGACCTAATGATAAGTGCACCGCTTATTAGGTTCTTTAGGAATCCAGTAGGGGGTGTCACATATATGAGATGTGTTAATGTCGTTTGGGGGACCAGAGGGTCCAGGTGGAAGTTATGACTTATTATATATAGAAGTGTTTTTAATAGGTGTTGGAAAATTTTTGGTATATCACTCGAGTAGCAATTATGTTGCCCAATTTCTTTGTAACCTATAAATGGTTTGTAAAGGCTTTGTTTGTGTCTATCAGACCATGTAAGCATTTGTATAAGGATTAGACTTGACATCTAGGCCATATCTGATGGAGTTTTGGAATAGTCCATAAGTGTTAAGGAGTTTTCTGCTAAAGCAATCCTAAGATGGGTGACCTATTGGAAAATGAATCGCCTATCCAGTTCTTTATTGAATTCAGTAGGGGGTGCCACATTTATTGGTATCAGAGCATAAGTTTCTTATTCCTAAGTATCTTACATGAGTGCTAGTGTCTAAGATTGATTTTCTTAAACTAGTACACTATAATGAGGTTAATAGGTGTTGGTTTTTCTATAATAATCAAGGTAAGTGAGCAGAACTTACCAGAATAGAAAAGGTAAGTAGTAAGACATGCCCCTAATGTTTTACAATAAATAGCTGAGTTAAGTGGTGTTGCACATCAGTAGTTGCCTTAGGCATAGTACAACAACCTTGACAAACACTGTTAGTGCTATTATTATAAGTTGTGGAGTTGTTGAGATATGCAACAGCATTAGTGACAGCTGCCTATATTATGGGAGAAGAAATGCAAGAAAGATATGAACCCTCCTAGGAAGAAATGTAGTATACAGTAGGTCAAACTAATTGAGGACCTATTGCTAGAAAAAGTCTAAGAGAGGCCCAGTTTCCACAAGAATGTGGGACACATAGACCTTTTCCACTAGCCCTAAGGTTTTAGCAGTAGTGACTAGAAATAATTCCCTAAACTGTGGCATTTGTACCAAAAGGCATTAAGGCAATGTAGATAGACAAAACTAGTGGAATGCTTCCTCTATGGTGCCAAAAACCATTTCAGAAGGAATTACCCTAGAGGTAGGCAAGAAAGGCTATCAATATCCAGATAATAGTAGTTATCAGAAAGACACCTTTAAGTTGTGACACTTGTACTAAGAGATATTGGGGTTGGTATTGGCAGGCAAGAAAGGGGGGATGTTTTAGTTGTAGGTTTATAGATGATCACAGACAAGAGTGTCCCCAAAGACCGGCAGAAGATGCTCGTATATAGGCATCCATATTTGCACTATAGAATGGGGTGTGGAGATTGGCTAAAGGAGACCCACTAAATAGTAGCTTCCTTATTAGGCTTGAGGTAAGGAGGGAAGCCTATATTTCAATCAAACAAGGAGCTAATGAGGCTCACAAAGGAGAAGATGCTCCGGAGGCTATTACTAGTATGTTGTATTTAATTGATGTTTCAGCTTAGCATTAATAACTTAGAGATTTATACATTTTTATGCTTGTGTTATACTAGCACTTGATAGGGGACTAAAACCTGAATGTGTAAGGTTAGACATGTAAGTTGGAAATCCTATTGACTTAAATGTGGTTCTACACCAAAGGCATATACCTTATTAATTAATGAACTACATGTGATTGTTTTTGTTAACCTTAATGAAATATTCTTTTCTGAGTTTGTGATTACCTTAGAGAATAAATGGGTTGTATGAATATTAACCAATAGTTGATTGTAACTCCAAAAAATTTACCCTTTAGACTATAGAGGGATAAGAAATGATGGCTATAAGTGAGAGAAGTTTTTGAAAAGTTTCATCTCAATTGATATGGAAGAGAAATCGTCTATAAAGGTTAAGAAATTTATCTGATACATATTTTTTACATTAAAACTTCTACCCCTCATCATGGATAGACTCTAATTATAATTGAAATTCTAGATGTGTTTTAGGAAGTTGCCAAGATTGCCTCCTTGAAAGAACTTGGTTTGGGAACTAAAGTGTATTCTAATATTCTTTTGCACTTATGATTCCCTATGGAATGGCACTTACATAATTGAAGGCATTAAAGCAATTGCATGAAATGGTAGATAAAGGTTTGTTAAACTTAAGGTATCACTTTGGGGGGCCTCATGTTATTACAAAAGAAAAAGACTGACCATCCTGGCTATATATTAAGTGTGGATGACTGAATAAAGTAACTATGAAACCAAATACCCTTTGCTAGGAAGTTATAATTTCAGTGATCAGCTGAAGGTGCTAGTATATTTCTTTCTAACTAGTTTGAGATTAAGATATTACTAGCTAAAGAGTAAAAAGGCTGATGTCCTTAAAACTACTTTTAGAATCTGATACGAGTACAATGAGTTTTAGTGATGTCATTCGAGCTTATTGATACCTTATTAGTCTGTATGAACTTGATGAACAAAATGTTATAGGCCTTAGGATAGAGACAAATGTGGGGCTTAGAGAAACAAGGTTAATAAAGGGAAACCTAACTATGAAGGACATGTACTCTAAAGGATAGTGGAGAATACTAGTGTTGCATATTTGGGAAGTGAGATATGAGGGCATTTAAGACATTTGATGAGATTGGCATAAGTGTATATAGCAAGAGAAATATAAGTAGATTAAGGTCATAGAGATGATTGTTAAGGTCCTTATAGAAGAGGGCTACTTTCTTTCTTTGATTGCATCCATTACCGAGCCCAGGCTTTACTTTTTGGCATAAATTACATATTGGCATTGATATTGTTTCATCTTTTATTGCATAGTATTTTTCTATTATTTTATACACCCCATGCAATTGAGCAAGGCATGTTGATAGCCCAACTATGAAGGCACTTGACAGGAGTCAAATAATAAGAATAAATAGAGAAAGGAACTAGTGTTACTAGAAATGGATAGATAAGAAAGGACTAGGAGAGGTAAACTAAATACCTTATAAGGCAATATAAGAATGAGTGGTAATTAAGTGGCGTAATGATAAAGTATCATAAGAAAAGAAAAATAACCTACTTGGTGAGCCTTAAGAGGGGAAGATTGTTAGATTTAAACAAAGTAAAGGTGGATATATATATATATATATATATATATATATATATATGTATATACTACCCTTGGTAAGTTGTAAATATCTAGTATAGATGATTGAAGATTATGGATATGAAGAAGGCATATAAAGCCTTATGTTATATACCTAGGTCATATGAGGAAATATTTAAACTTATAGCCCTACTAATAGTTATAAATATTAAAAAGTAATGTAATGTATACATGACTAAATGTCCAATCTATTAGCAGTTAGGGCTTGAGTATCAGATTCCTCCTAGATTGCTGCATCTTATGTCAATATCATATAAAAATGAGGAAAAAGGCATACTAAGATTTATAGTGGGACTGCTTGTGACTCAGAATAAATGGCATACTAATTTTATGGCTATAAATAAATCAATTTATAGATAATATATCACCTACGGATAGGTAAACCCTAACAAAGGGGTAATGCCTAAAAGTTACATAAGAACTCGAAAAGCAAATGAAAACTACTCGATAGGTATATCTAATTATATCAAGTAATTTTGAGGATAAAATTTCTTAAGAGGGGAAAAATTGTAATGCCCGTATGTCGAGGCTCCGGGGATAGTACCCTGAGACCTGAGAAGTGCACTTAGAGTGCCAGGTTACCTACACAAGGCTCGAAGTAGGGTACACTAACCATTAATTTGACACCTCCTACTGGATTCTTGAAAAACCCAATAGGCGGTGCATTTCCCATTAGATCACCCATCTAAAAATTGTTCTTATGTCATTTAACTTTTACCAATTTCTTACTATTAAATTCAACTTAACTTCAAATCATGTTCCACCTTTTTATAGGCTCAGCTTAAGGTTATACCAGTCTATTTAAGCCCTATATGGTTAATTAAACAACTAGTAAGATATTTCCTAAAATCCAGTAGCATAATAGCTATCCAGTCACTATCTAAAAATTTTAAACCTATAAAGACACTTCTATAAATTCATTTCCACATCTCTTGAACCCTTCTAGTCCCCCAAATATCAATATAACATCATCAATCTATCAGTGCATTCACATAGGCTTTAAGCCACAACCATAATATTTATAGCCCTAGAGCCTCAGGCTCATATATCATAAACATCACATGAATAAAACCATACATTCATAAAATCCAATCATTGACTTATTACATAACACAGTCTACACATATATATATATACATATTACAAGTCCTATTTATAGAGCACCCATTTTCGCACTTAAGTACATTGAGTGCAAAATTGTACACTAATAACTTAACAACCTTCTAGTTAATCCTCTAAACATCGGCTACATGTTCTAGGTTGTATCTAGATTCTGGTTACCTGTGCACTAAAGTAGGTATGTTGAGTATATAATGTTCTCAGTGGTGAACTCAAGCATTTAAATTATGTCACATAATTTATTAAGGCATACTCAATGATACTATTAACTAATTCAAGTTATTAGGCCCGTAATAAAATATTTATGTCAAAATGACCAAAATACCATTCCATATGTATATGTCAGTTAACCATATCATTTAAAATCAAGTAAATTATTGGTTTAGGCAATTTTCAATAATAATATTAATAAAATTTAGCTATCTAGTCAATAAAGTCCATATATGTTAAAATTACCAAAATGCCCCTAAATATGTATACTGGAGTACCATTCAAATAATTATCTCAAATTATGCAATTTATTATTTTTAAAATCACTATTCATGCATATGTTGTTTATTAAATTAAATTAACAGGCTTGACTAGATAGACAACACTTTAACACGTTAAACCTAGAGGGAACTAAAATAGTACAGTGTTCTACATTCTAGACCTTGACCACGGCATCGGCCTAATAAAAATCATAGGGATCAATCCGCAGACCTCCTAAATCATATATCCAAATAATTGCACCATCTAGTCTACCCAGTAGACTAGTTTGTCCAACATACTAGTGTAGTGGCCCTCTGGGACCTATGCTGTTGCACTAGCATAATCTGATAAATAGCACCAAATGTGCAAGACATAAAATCATCTATCCAACAGACTAGTATAATGGCCACAAAATGGACCTTGACCACTATATCAGCCCTGCCTAAAAATTAGACAGTATAATAGCTACTAAATCCTTAAGTTAACTAGTCAACCTATCTAGTGGGTGTCTAACTAATGGGCTATTAACCTTAATTTATGTTTATTTCTTTACTGCTTAACTTTTTATAATATTATTGAATGAAAAATAGACTAATATATATTTTATAACACAGTTCAATTTTAGCCTGGTCTGATATAGCCATAATTGAATAGTACCAAGTGAATTTCTATTTATATTTTTAGGTCCTATATTGATCAATGTTTAAGCCATATTATTCTTGATTTTATTCTATATTTAACTCCTATTTAGTTGCCATTTACTATCTAGGAATATTTTTTGTTTAGGTAATGGTCAATTCTGGACAGTTATAGGTTATTTCTTTATTTTGTGATAGTAATTTTTAGGTCCATTTCTTAGTCTTTTTCAGTGCAGTATTCACTCAAAAATTTATACTTTCCATAGGCCTAAAGCCATTCATTCTCTAGGCCATTTACAAGGCCAAATCATAGGCTTTCAGGCAATGCATATAATCACAATATCATAGCCCTTTTAGGCACATTTTAGGCCAATTCAAGTTCACTTCACATGTTAAAGTTTAAGTCACATTCTAGGCCACTTTCCAAGCCTATCTTTTACGTACTTTTACATTTATCATAATTCATTTTATACATCTATCTATACCATGCTAATTCTCAAATTAAGCCAATGACATGCCATAGATAGTTTCACATACCTTAAGCCTAATATACATGCGAAACCACCATTTTATACAATATAGGCATAATATACATGCTAGGCAAGCTTGATCATTAGTGTACAATATTTATCCACATGTTAAACTAAATAGCTACACATACACAACACTTATACATGCATTTACTATGAACCTTAAACATCATTTTAACCATGAAATCAAACAATTCATATACCTATACCTATGCCAAGGCTCTTGACCATAACTATACCTCATGCCCATTATACATTTTTCATACTATTCTTAAGTAATTCATCACATTTCAATGTTAAAAACCATTACTATCACATCAAGCATCACAAACACAAACTATAATCCACTCACCACCTTTGGCCACTCACCTACACCTTATCAAACACATACCAATCAACCTATTCAAGTTAATATCCATCACCAATCAATCACAAAACCTCAATGACTAGATAAACACTATGTTTAGCCATCACATACTTACACTCAACCCTTATACACCTCTCGGCTAGCAAGTAATCCAAATGTTCACAAGCCAATTTCAATGTAACCACTTAACTAACATCCCTTAAATTCATACCCCTTAGGAAATTCAAGTATAGTTACATATTATAAATCCAATCTAGCCACATTTAAGGCCCTATTCTATCTATGAAATTAAGAAGGCATGAAGTGAATACTAGAGTTCACTTACCGTAATCACTAGGAGATAGAATTGCCACCAATTTTAAGCTTTCAAGTCCTCAAAAATCCAACCCATTTCATGAAAGATTTCCCCCCTTTCTTTAAGCCAAATGTCCTCCAATTCCCTTAAAACCACACACCACGCACCTCATTTGGACTTAAGCCTCATAGACATTCAATTATACCAATAAATTCCCAAGGAAACCAAGAAAATCCGATGAAAACTCACCTTATATCCTTGCTAAAATGCCTTCTAACCTATAGATCTTTGGTATTTTTAATTAAATCATGAGAGCTCTTTTTGCCATGATTCTTCTTCCATAATTACCTTAACACATAAGGATAATTTTAGTGTATTTAGTTTTCTAAAAGAAGAAGAAAAGAGGATAATGAAATTAGTCATCTTTCCCTTATATGGTGTTGGTTCTAGTAGCAAGAAGAGAAGAAAATTTTCTTCTTTTATGAGTGGATTTTGCCACTTGTCTTAGGTGTTGACATGTGCAATGGCCCTTAGGCCAGCTGGCATGGTACAGGTGGATCCCATAACCTCTCAAACAATCCTAAAATAGCTCTATTTTGGTAGAAAATTCAAATTTTCATTAAAAATTATAGGGACCTCAAACAATTACATCATTTGTTTTAAAATTCCTCATTTAATCCCCTATACATGCTAATATATTTTTGTAGCCAAATTCCATCGATAGGGCAGTTTTCAAATTGCCTCAATTTATGTGCCAACCTTGAAAATTATGAGAATTTGCAAATGACCTCATAATTTAAAAATTCTTTCACCAATAGAGTCAGTGAAATTTTTTATCTTTAGGGTATGATATTTTTGGGTCTGTCCAACACATCCTGAGTCATTTCCGGCTTGACTCATTTTAACCCCACAGATCAATAGCTTACAACCTGAAATGAATTATTGGTTCTACTAAATTTTTAAAATTTTCCTTTTTCATCTTTTTTAAAGCCCCTCAAAGTTTCATGACTAGTGCCGCTACCTCAATTCTCCTGCAAGTGACTTGACACCTCGGGTACACTTCTCTAATCCAGTGGCACTATTCACAGAGCCTCGATGTATGGGTGTTATAGTTCTTCCCCTCTTAAGAATATTTCATCCTCGAAATTACCTGAAGTAAAAAGGCATGGATATTATGCCCTCATCTATTCCTTGGGCTCCCATATAGCCTTTTTAGTATTATAATGCCTTTATAGCACCTTAACAAGTGGTATGGAAAAGCCAAAATCTGCACAGGCTCTTCTTCATAGCTTAAATTATGTGCCAACCTTGAAAATTATGAGAATTTGCAAATGACCTCATAATTCAAAAATTCTTTGACTAATAGAGTCAGTGGAATTTTTGAGCTTCAGGGTATGATATTTTTGGGTCTATCCGGACACATCCCGAGTCATTCTCAACTTGACTCATTTTAACCCCATAGATAAATAGCTTACAACTCGAAATGAATTATTGGTTCAGCTAAATTTTTAAAATTTTCCTTTTTCCTCATTTTAAAGCCCCTCGAAGTTTCGTGACTAATGCCGCTACCTCGATTCTCCTGTAAGTGACCCAACAACTCGGGTACACTTCTCGGATCCAGTGGCACTACTCATAGAGCCTCAATGCATAGGTGTTATAGTTCTTCCCCTCTTAAGAATATTTCATCCTCAAAATTACCTGAAGTAAAAAGGCATTGATGTTATGCCCTCATCTATTCCTCGGGCTCCCATATAGACTTTTTAGTATTATGATGCTTTTATAGCACCTTAACAAGTGGTATGGAAAAGCCAAAATCTATACAGGCTCTTCTTCATAGCTTAAATTAGGCTGTATTTTGTTGTCCATCATCGAAATCACATGTGAAGGATTTGATATGTACCTCCTAATCATTAAAACATGGAAAACATCATGAATTTGTTATAACTCAGGTGGCAATGCTAGGCTGTAAGCTAGTGATCCAACTTTCTCTATAATTTCATACAGTCTGATAAGCCTGGGACTCAGTTTCCCCTTTTTCCCAAATCTTAGCACTTTTTTCCATGGAGATACCTTTAAGAACACTTTTTCACCCACTATATACTTAATTTCCTTTCATTTTAGGTCAGCATATTATTTTTGTCG
>CANXYI011856389.1:0-11761 GCA_948208565.1 Hura crepitans
AATAAAATTTGTAGAAAAAGAAATCTCAAGAGAGGGAAAATTACTATTCACCTCAGTTTCTTTTCAATTTTTCTCCTTAAATACTCTGCTGTTTCGGATGATTTTGGAGTCTATGGACTCATCTTGGAGCTCTCATTATTTTGAGTGTAAGCTTGCTCAATGGGACTCTTTGAGGAGAGAGAAATCAAGAAGAGAAAGTGAGAGGGAGAGTGGGGTGGAAATTAGAGTGTTTGGGGTGGAGGAGAATTGTGTTATGTATGTGCGGAGAAGAGTAAAAATTCCCTATTTATACTTTGCTCAAAATAATTTTTCTTTGCTTTAAAAAAAATTATTATAAATGATAGAAAAGTTAGTTTTCCTCTATTCTTATCCCTAAAATTCCATAAATCCAAGACTTAAATCCTCTCAAAATCTCATGCCCAAATTTCAACAATAACCTTTAGAAATTAATATATTTTACATCTTAAAAATTAGGTAAAAATAGTTCCTAAACTTAAAAAATTCTGATTTCAAAGCCATTGGACTATTCAGAATATTTAAGTCTCAGGTTGTAATATTTTTGGATTATTTTGAGTAACTTTTTATTTATTTTACGATTTAGCTTTGCTTGCGACATTATTCATAGGACATTGTCGTAAAATCTTAATTAGCATTTTTAACCATCCGAATGACTTCGGATTGGCTTTAAACTTTACCTATAATTCTCCTGTAATTAATACTTTCCATCAGTATGCTTAGTATGAGTCGGGTCTCGAGAAGTACTATTCATAGGAGTTGGATTTTTGGGTCGTTACAGGGCCACAGAGGCCATTAAAACCACACAGGCCCATAATCCCAACTCGAAGGTTATAATTCATACCCAAAGGTTGTAATTATGACCTAAGGTTATAATGAGATACTGATGTACCCTAGTAGCTACTAAACCCCTAGTTGACCAGTCAAGCTATCCCATCTAAGTTGTTAACTAGTATATGCTAATCACTATATTTTACTTTTCTTGATTTCAACACTTTAAGTAGCTTAAATTAAATTTAAAAGGAAGGCTAGTCCAATAAATGACCTACTAGGAAACTATAATTCTTTATGCTCCTATTATGTTTATCATATACATTTTACCCTACACAATTACGTGTATCTTAATATGCTTTCATAAGCTTATATACAAATGTTATATAACATGATCATGTATCAATTAATATATCAACATAAATCATGTCTATATATCCTTTCTCATAATCTACATATTCATTTTAGCCATAACTTTATGACTATCATCAATTCATGTCATTATGCCATTTCAGACATAAGCTAACAATAATACATATGCTTATCATAGTATGACTAAATATAATGTCATAAAATCTCATTCACAAACTATAATATATGTGACGTCTAATTTAGCTAAAGCTCAAAAATATCACTTCCATCATATATTAACCAACATGCTTATGTACACTACATTTTACACATAATCACATAACCACATTCATAAAATCCATCTTATTAGATAAGCATAATTGGATATATACATACACACCTAAACATGAAGCCATTTAGCCATATATCACTTCCATATTCACCTTCCATTCTAACACCATTCAAGTATCATTTCTATAATAATTAACTCACTTAACAACATTGGAATGCATAAATGCTCATTTATGCCTATATATCACATTCCACGCACATCACACACACACATATTTCTACATAATTACACACATATATTAAATTTCCATAATTACATTTAAAATGAGTTCAAAAGATACACTGAGCTCATTAATGCCTTCTCTTTCCCTTTATCCTTCTTATTGCAACCCGGCTCAACTGTCAAATATAGATTCATTTTGTGAAAATCTATATAAAATTAGACGACCTTTAAAAAAGTAAAATTGACCATATAGCTAATCTCTTAGGCTTCTAAGGAACATGGAAAAAATATTGGAAATCAAAAAAATTACTTGATTAAAATGGGTTACTATTTATCGACGTCTAAAACCATCAAAATCCTTTAGTTTTTTCATGATCTCTTACTAAAAATGATGTCTAAAAGTGGTGGAGGGGTAAACCTTAGGTTTAGAAGAAATAAATAGGTGTCATTTGAAGGAATTAAAAATCAACAAATAGAGGTCTCTGTGACACCCCCTACTAGATTCTCGAAGGACCATAATAAGCTGTGCACGTCCCATCAGGTTACCCATCCTACAATTTCTCCCAAATTCATCCATTTAACTTTTATTAATTTCACTCTAGATCATACTATCTGACTCCAAAATTACTTCTATCCATTTTTATAGTCCATTTAGGTTAGGATCAATATGATCCAGTTATTACAGGTGAAATCTACTAACACTCAAATACTACCTAAAAATTCGGTAGCATAACGGCTGCCCGGGTCTTATCCCAAAATTTAATTAAGCATATTCAAACACTTTTATAAGTAATTCATCACACTTAGACCCATCTGGTCCCCTATATTTCGCCTAACATCAGCCTATCACCATTATCTACACACATCAAACTCAAGCCTTAGGCCACAGATCAAACAAGTAAAAATATAGAGCCTTAGGCTCACATCAGCATCAACATCACATATAATCATTCATTCACCAATGAACATGTATAATTACTTAATTTACATCAGCAAGTCATAATCAGTTAATTACATACATTTCCAAAGCATAAATATATTTTCCTACCTATTTCCCACCTAAGTACATGGATATAATAACTATAAAAAATTTACTTCCAAAGTCTTCACTTGTATCCTCTGAACCACAGTCATCATGCTTTATGAGGCAAGTCCCACTGCAGTGTACCTGTGCACCAAAACTGGTATGTTAAGTGTACGAGATACTCAGTGGTAAACTTAAAGCAATTTAATCATGTTATAATATTATTAATTTATCTAGGCAGTTTAAGAATAATTTAATTTGGTTTTATAACTTAATTATATATTGGGGTGCCAATTTACTAAAATACCCCTACGATATTTTTAAAGTCTGAAATAGTACTCTTGACTCAAATAGATCATTTAGAGTGAGGACAATTACTTTTAACATGCATACTTTGCAAGAACCACTTAATTTGTCCCAGAGGTGAAAAATTACTAAAATGCCCTTTTTCTATATTTTTATTACTTTTTTTAAAGAGTCATTCACATTTGCTTAACTTTATCTCCCTAAGGTATTTATATATCCTAAAGTAGTCTTCTTGCCTTGTGTGTGTGTGTGTGTATATTATTTACATTAATTATTTAAACTAATCTAGCACATCTGTGCAAAGTGTTTAGACTACCTTTTAGTTGGCATCTTATCAAAACTTAGGAAACATTGTTCCATTATACTTAATTCTTCTATTCATAATTAGCCTCATTATTTATTTAATTTAATTCTCTGGCTTAACTAGGAAGATGACACTTTAAGACACTAGATCTAAAGGGAAAATAAACTGATGCAGTGGTCCTCATTCTAGACCTACGCTGCTACACCAGCATGTGTGCCATAATAGAGATTAGCCATAGTCTCCCTAGACACAATAAAAGTAACTGTATGGCATAATAGAGATCAACCTGTGGGCCTCCCTAACCACAAATGAGTAGTTGTGTGACATAATAGAGATCAGCTTGTAAGCCTCCCTAGCTACAAATGATCATTAAAACTAGGTGACATAATGGGGATCAGTCCATAGACCTCTCTAGCCACTAATGAATACCATCAATAACTTGGTTACATAATGGAGATCAGTCTGTAAACCTCTCTAGCCACCAATGGACTAGCAGTTGCAAAACCCTAAGTTAATCGATTAACCTATCCAGTGGGTGTCTAACCAATGGGCTAAGTAGCTTAATTTATCTTTATTTATTAGCCAAAATTATTCTTATAATATTTAGGTTTAAAAAATAGATAGTTAAAAATTTTATCTTATACTTTGAAAATTTATTTAGACTGGTGCAACTACTTTTTAGCTCTACCGGTTAAAATCCCAAAACAATTCTTAAGTCTATTACTGCCAAAATTCAAGATATCTTATATTATTATTTATCACGGCATTTCCACTTAACATATTAATACTTTTTGTCCAGTGACATTTTTGGTTCATGTAAAGGTCAACTGGACAGTTATAGGTCATTTTGACCACTTTTAGAAGTCACTTACCTGGGACTATTTTAAGTCCAATTTTAACTCAATTTTCACTATTCTGTTAAACATTTTTTTCTGGGCACAAGGCCAACAATAACTAGGTCAAATCCATGGCCAAAATATATGCACAAATGCCAATTGAAACTGGTCCATGGCCAAAATCTAGGCATTAAGCCACTAAAACTGGGCCAATTCTATGGCCAAAACATGATTTAACACTAGCCTCTCAAAAGCATAAATAAAGTTCACTTTAAGTTATTATCTTGAGCTTTAACTTTATGTTTTAAATCAAAGCTTTCTTAGCCATGTTTAAGGCATAATCTCAAAGTGTATAATGTGATGTTACTACGTCATATACTTAGCTATTCCATATCTATTTCATACCCACAATCAAGCTAAAATAATACACTTAATTAACACTTACTAGCATTAAGCTTCATATCAAATCACCTTGCTTAACGCCTTCGAGTACTTGAGAAAATTAAACTAACTTTCCATTCTTTTCAACATAATTACAATATTCAATCATTTCCACATGCCATGAACTTAAATGTGGTCATATACATCTTAATCTAAGCCATGTTGGTTAAGGCAGAAGCTATATTTCTTGCAAACCATTCATTATAGCTCACGGGTACAAGCAATTTTACACATTCCATGATGATTTCTTTTGCCAATTTTACTTAATTCATATCCTCACATACCAAACATCTTCTAAATCCATTATAGGCACTAAATTACTCATTCAAACATCCACAGGTAGCAAATTCCAGCAAGCATTATGAAGCAAATTTAGTAAACACTAAGAACACATGCTTAATTCCACTAAATACTCAAGGAAATCAACGTAACCAAGGAAGAATTTAACTTTATATGCATCATTCTAGCCCTTCTAAGTCTATGTTAACTAGCCTAAGCACCCAAATACATAAAGAAAAGGCTAAAATTCCACTTATATAACACTTTGAAGGTGCCTTCCTCAATATGATCAAGCTACCAACATAATTTTGGTAAGTCATAGTAACTTTGTCCTCCCTTTGTGAGCTTTCAAATGCCCTCCAATGGCCACCAATCCCATATACACACACACATACATGTCTTAGATATGATTTAGATTAAAAGAATCATCCAAAAAGCCCAAGGAATGAGGGAGATACAACCATAAATTCACCTTGGTCTCATGGTTTAAGACTGTTCTGACCCAGTGACCTTGTTCGACTTTTTTCTCCCCAACTGTAGCTCCTTTTCACCTGATTAATTTTCCTAGTGGTGTTTGACATCGTAAAGAATTTTTGTCCACCACAAACACTTCATTTGGCCATTAGAGAAGAAAGTTGTGGCCTAAATAATGAAGGGGTGGTGTTAGGAAATCTAGGCAGAAATGAAAAAATGGGAAAAAAATAGGTTTTGATCTTTTAAGTGGAAATCCACTTGTATTGGCTTCCTTACCACTTGGCATGGTTACTCAACCACTTGGCATTATTGTGGAGCCTATTTTGACACCTTAAAATTGTCTCAAAATTCTCGAACCATCCCAATTTTTTGGGAAACTTTGAAAATTCATAAAAATTCACTCGAACATCAAAAAATTACACCGTTTGTTTTAAAATTCCTATTTTAATCCCTTCTATTGCCAAATTCCATTGATAGGGCAGTTTTAAGTTGCCTCGATTTGCGTGCTAACTTAAAAAAATTATGAGATTTTGCGAATGACCTTCGATTCTAAAAATTCTTTTACCATTGGACTCAATGTGATTTTCTAGCTTTAGGGTCTACTATTTTTGGGTCTGTTCGGGCACATCCTGGTTCAACCCTGGCCCGAAAAATTTTTATTGCTCCGATGGGTAGCTTACAGCCTGAAATGAATTGTTGATTATGCTAAATTTTGAAATTTTGCCCATTTCATCAAATTAAGGCCCCTCAATAGTTTCACGACCTATGTCACTGCCTAGGTCCATTTACAAGTGACCCTACATCCCGGGTGCACTCCTCGGACCCTATGGCACTATTTTCGGAGCCTCAAAATATGAGCATTACATTTCTTTCCCTCTTAAGAAAATTTCATCCTCAAAATTACTTAAACCAAATAAAGTAGGATACTGAACTCCTACTTGCTTGTCTAGTTTTCAAGTTACCTTATCTATACTTTTATACCTCCATAGCACTGTAATAGTGGTATGGACTCATCTCTACAATTATCTCACTTCAGGAGCCATACTTTATGTTGTTTCTTAGTCATAACTTATATTCAATTATACCTCAATAGCTATCATTGAAGTCATATGTAGCTGATCTAATCTGTACCCCCTAAGCACAAAACATAAAAACACTATGTTTTGCTATAGCTCAGGTGGTAATACTAGCCCATATGCTAGAGGTCCTGACCTTATCAGTACTCTTATCGGGTCTAATAACCTGGGAATCAAGTGCCTTTTTCCCAGACCTCTACACCTATTTCCTTGGAAAACTCCAAAACCCTTTATCTCTAACTGAATACTTAGTAGTTTTCAGCTTTAAGTCAGCATAAAATTCTATTATATTAATACTGCTTTTAGCCTTTTTCTTACTCATTTCACTATTCTTTAGCCTCTTTAATCAAGTCTCCTCTGAAGACTTTCTATCTCAAATCTCACTTCAACATGAAAGGTCTTACATTACCTATCATACAATGCCTCATAGGGGTCCCTTTCCAAACTAAACTGATTACTGTTACCATAGGCAATCTTTGCCAAGAATAGATATGCACATATATCAAAAACCATAAGCTTATTAATACTATCTCACAACATGTGATCAGATATCTGTATCACTCTCTCTGATTATCCATCAGATTGAGGATGATAAATTAGGTGATGAGCTAGTCTGGTGCCTAAAGTTGCTGGCAGCTTCTGCCAAAATTTAGAAGTAAAATAAAATTTTTATCCACATAACAATCACTAGCATAACATGAATTCTGATGGGCTTATCACCATATAGTCTAACTAATTTGTTAAAAACTAACCCATCTTAACTGGGTAACTTGAACTACCTTAATTATCTATCAACAATTATGTATGCACCACTACACTTATCTTTACTCAATAGTGAAGTTATTACAACCCTCAGAGTTAGCTTTTCCCATTCTCACTTTGATATAACTGTAGGATACAATACTTTAAAAGGATTCTGATGCCTAGCTTCTACCTCCTGGCATATCAAATACTAGGTATTATACCCCTCTTTAGCTTTGCTAATTATTTGAACCATCTACTTGTCTCTCATCTAATTCTCTTTAGTTTGTTGTCTAAAACCTAACTTTACTTGCAATTTAGCTACTACTGCCTCTTTTAAAATAATTGGTAACTTGACATTCATAATCTCTTTAGGTCACTGTAAATTTCCCAATACTTAGCATCTATCAACACATTAGCTTTCACTGGTAGATAGTCAATCAGGCACTCAAAATCCTGAATCAATCTACTAAGTTTCTCTATCTCAGGTCCCTTCTTCTGAGTAAGGGATATTTTAAACTTTAATGTTTTGTATCTATATAGCATTCCTCTTCATACTAATAATGCTATCAACTATTTCGACACATCTACAATAATAACTAGCCCTAAATCAGGGGTAAGACAATCCTTCTCTCATGGCTTTAATTATCTGAAGGCATAAGTCTCCACCTTACCATCTCCTATTAACATCTAATAAGCCATTTAGTGAAGCCCCTATAGATAACAAGGTTCTTACACTACTCAAGTTGAATCAAGATAGGAGCCTATGTCAACCTCTACTTCAACATAGCAAAATTGTCTTGACAATGCTTATTCCACATAATTCTTACCTCCTTTCTAGTTACTCTAGTCAAAGGAGTAACAATGATAGGAGTCCTCCTACAAGCCCTTTGTAACATCAACTAAGTCTAGAAAATTTCTTATCTTAGTTATACTACCAAAGGGTTTCAATTCTAACAATACCTCACCTTTACTAGGGCTAATTCTATCTCTCTCTATTGAAACTATGTGTCCCAAAGAAAAACTTCATTTACCCAGTTCACACTTTTTGAGTTGGGCATACAACCATCTTTCTTTTAGGGTCCATGTCATAACCCTTAGATGTTGTTCCTCCTCTATCTAGTTCTTAGAGTACACTAAAGATTATCCATGAACACCATTACCACTAGTCTATATAAAATTAAAAACCTAGCCCATTGCACTTCATGAATTGGTAAGGCATTAGTGAGTCCCCATGACATCACCAAAGACTCATAATATCCATACTAGGTCCTAAAAGTAACCTTAGTAATATCATCTTCCCTAAATCCTTAGCTGATAGTATATAAATCTCAGATTAACTTTAAAATAAAGAAGACTAACCTCTCTCAATGATTAAGCAGGTTGTTCACTAGAATAAAGGATAATGATCCTACATAATCACTCTGTGCAAGTACCTTTAAGGCAATACACAACCCGAGTAACCTATCTTTCTTTCTCATAAATAGCTTAAACACTCACTGAAAAATTATACTGAGTTTAATAAACCCTTATCATATAGCTCTTATAGCTATACTCTCAGTGCTTTTATTTCAATGAAAGCCTTCCTTTCAAAAAAATAATAAACACTAGAGCAATACCAAGATACACCTCTACTTCAGAATCCAATCCTCTTCAAGGATATTTCCCTAGTAGCTTCATAAGAATATATTAGAGAACTGAGCTTGAATTGACAGATATGTTAGATCAAAATTAAATTAGTATAATCAATAACTTAGGCTAAACATGTTTTTCTCCTCCCAATGGAGTTATTATATTTAATAACAAAGATAAAATTGTCTAAGAGATTTTTCTCACCATCCACTATCCTGATCAATCTTTATATAGTCTAAAGGTTTAACTACCTCTAGTTACCCTTAATCTTAGACTAATACTTGATAAACTAATCCATCCAAGAAGTACCTTAATATGTAACTTAGTCAAACCAACAACAATCCATGCCCCTAAATCCTCAGAGGCATCTTTTATACATCCCTTCCATAATCACACACTACCCCATAGGGCTATTAACTCCAATGTCTACCCTAACTTGCTCAGGCCCTATTTGTTTACTCTGTACTAGTGCAGTATATGCATATAAGGACATTAAATCAGGACTTATCAAAGCCAAGATTGAATCATTAAATAATAACATATCAGTCACACCATCTGGTGTTGCTGCCACTTTTTTAGTCTCACTATACATTGGTTGGCTGAAACACGAGCCTAAATTCTAACACCTTGACTAACACTAGACTACTCTCTTGCAGTCTATTTCTGACCCCCTCTTTGGGGTATAACATTGAATATATGTGCCTAAGCACCCTCTATCTATCCTTGAGGATACTCTCATTGTGGTGTCCTCTAACACCATATTAGAGACATTCTTCTCACTTGCCTCCTCTACACTACTCCTAGTGTCTTTTCTACTAATAACCACACATGGGTGCTCTACCCTTAGTAGCCTTTCTTGTACTGGGACCTAGACTGAAACTATGCCTATAACTAACTCTCTTTCCTTGTCTTACCAATTTAGTACTACAATAGGCTATCCCACAGTGCTCTACCTCTCTCTCTCCTCGCTGGTACCATTTCTTTTTATCACATGCAATTAGCATTGACACTACCAACTCCCTCTTTATGAGGTTTAGCTATCTGTATCCTTAATTCTACATTTAGTCCTATAAGAAATCTCTTATATTCTGTATATATGTCATTAAAAGTAATTTCCTTGACATACTTTAGAAATCTAGTAAGATCCTTTCATGTGCTACTTTACACTCTACCAAGATAGGGTTTCTCCTGCCTATTATCAATCAGTCACTCCTGAGTCTGGCTGCTAAGCAGTATAATTGGGTTCAATTGTTGATACAGGACCGACTCTCTATATACTATTGATTCCATAGCCCTTCTTCGGGCAACTAGAATAGTTATTTTTTTTATTACAAAAGACTTTCTTTCTTTAGCCTCGAACAACATAATAGTTTAGAGGAATTAACACTTAACCCTTTGACATCCATGTACTTTATAAAGGAACATTGAACCTTTGCTCTAATACCACTAAATGTGACACCCACTACTAGATTTTTAAAGGAACTTAATAAGTACTGCACTTCCTGCTAAGTCACCCATCCTAAAATTTCTACCAAGGTCATTTATTTAACTTTTATTAATTTCATACTAAATCATACTATCTGACTCCAAAATCACTTTTGTCAGTTTTTATGGTCCATTTAGGTTAGGATCAATATGATCCAATCATTACAGGGGAAATACACTAACACTCAAATATTACCTAAAAATCTAGCAGCATAACAGCTGCCCGAGTCCTATCCCAAAAATTAATCAAGCCCGTTCATACACTTCTATAAGTAATTCATCACACTTTGACTCATCTGGTCCCCCATATTTAGCCTAACATTAGCCCATCACCATCATCTACACACATCAAACTTAGGCCTTAGGCCACAGATCAAACAAGTAAAAATATAAAGCCTCAAGCTCATATCAGCATCAACATCACATATAATCATTCATTCACTAATGAACATGTATAATTACTTAATTTACATTAGCAAGTCATATTCAATTAATTACATACATTTCCAAAGCTTAAATACATTTTCCTACCCATTTCCCACCTAAGTACATAGATATAATAACTATACAAAATTTTACATCTAAGGTCTTCACTTGTATCCTTTGAACCACTATCATCATGCTTTATGAGGCAAGTCCCACTGTAGTGTACCTATGCACCAAAACTGGTATGTTGAGTATACAAGATACTCAATGATGAACTTAAAGCAATTTAATCATGTTATAATATTATGAATTCATCTAGGTAGTTTAAGAATAAATTTATTTAGTTTTGTAACTTAATTATATACTGGGGTATAAATTTACTAAAATACCCCTAAGGTATTTTTAAAGTCTGAAACAGTAATTTTGACTCTGATAGATCATTTAAAGTAAAGACTATTACTTTTAACATGCATACTTTGTAAGAACCACTTAATCAGTCCTAGAGGTGAAAAATTACTAAAATGCCCCTTTTCTGTATTTTTATTACTTTTTTTGAAAAACTCATTCACATTTACTTAACTTTATCTCCCTAAGATATTTATATATCTTGAAGTAGTCTTCTTGCCTTATACGTATATATATATATTATTTACATTAATTATTTAAACTAATCTGGCATATATGTGCAAAGTGTCTAGAATGCCCTTTAGTTGGCATCTTATCAAAACTTAGGAAACACTGTTCCATTATGCTTAATTCTTCTATTCATTATCAATCCAATTATTTATTTAATTTAATTCTTTAGCTCGACTAGGAAGATGACACTTTAAGACATTGGATCTAGAGGGAAAATAAACTGGTGCAGTGGTCCTCATTTTGGACCTACGCCGTTGTACCAGTATGTGTGCCATAATAGAGATCAGTCGTGGCCTCTATAGACACAATAAAAGTGATTGTGTGGCATAATAGAGATCAGCCTATGGGCCTCCCCAACCACAAATGAATAGTTGTGTGACATAATGAAGATCAGCTCGTAGGCCTCTCCAGCCACAAATAATCATCAAAACTAGGTGACATAATGGAGAT
>CANXYI011856406.1:0-12128 GCA_948208565.1 Hura crepitans
TTCCTTAATGGTTTTGACTTTATCATATTCATTTTAATTCCACTTTGACTAACTATATGGCTAGTAGCTTTCTTGAGGTTACTTTGGAGACATACTTCTTAGAGTTTAGACACAAAATGTATTTATCAATCCTCTAAAAGAATTTCTCCAAAGCCTTAAAATGCCTTTCCCTAGTAGTGGACTTAATCATGAT
This sequence comes from Hura crepitans, assembly GCA_948208565.1. Taxonomy (NCBI): domain Eukaryota; kingdom Viridiplantae; phylum Streptophyta; class Magnoliopsida; order Malpighiales; family Euphorbiaceae; genus Hura; species Hura crepitans. The sequence goes on from CANXYI011856406.1 coordinate 194, forward strand.
ATCATCTATGTAGACTTTAACTTCTTTGTGTATTAAGTCATCTAGTATTCATCGCCTTTCTTTGATAAGTAGGCTGGCATTTTTTAGTGTGAAAGGAAAAACTCTATAACAAAAGGTACCTCATTCAGTGATAAAAGTTATTTTGATCTTATTGGCTATTTTGTTCAAGATTTGATTATACTCATCATAACCATCTAGAAAGTTTACATATCTACTATAATGTCAACGTGTTGTAAGGGGAAATCATCTTTTGGACAAGCTTTATTCAAATCACTATTGCCTATAACATTTGGAGCCTACTATCTGTCTTAGCAACAAGCACCATATTGGCTAGCCATGTTAAATATTTCACCTCTTTTAGGAATTTGTCCTCTATCTATTTGTGCACTTCCTCTTTAATCTTCTCAAACCATTCTTGTCTCATTCTTTTTAATTTTTGCTTTGTTAGTTTTGCATTTGGATAAATATGGATGAGGTGTTCAATAATTTACATGTCAACGTTAGGCATGTCTTTATCAGTCTAGGTGAAGACTCTTCATATTTTTTAAGTATTCTCTCGAAGTTTATTCTCTTATTATGAGTTATACCAAATGAAATTAAGATATCTTTAAGATTTTCTATTTTACCAAGATTAAATAGGGTAGTATTGATCAAATTAATGTAAAATATGTTATGCATGTCATAATTATCATTATGCATGATGCAATCAAATGAGAAATCACAAAAATAAGCAAAATTGTTCATTTTGTTAACATAAAAAAATAGGGGCATCTTTCTCAAAAAGTTCTGGTACATAGATAACATCATAATAATCTTCTAAAGTAGATACCTCAGCCTCTTCATTTTTTTAGATTTCTAGCTCTATCTTCTCTTTTCACTTCGATTAAGTACTAAGCAATGTGAAAGACAGAATCTTTTTTTTAGGTTTTAGCATAAAATTAGCTAGGTTAGTAATGAATTCTTCATTCCAAAAGTCCATAATTATCTTGACTCACTAGTTGCCCAATTGAAGATGTCACTAAATATTTTGAAGCCTAATATTATTTTCCCTTTGACTACTATTAGCTCTTGTTCTTCATAATATATAATGTCCCCTAATCCTAGAATAAAATTTTCTTCTATGTTTGGGACTATTTTAGTTTTCCTTTATTTCTTTGATTCTTCTATCCTAACTATATAACCTAGTCCCCTATAGTCTTTCTATCCTTTTGGCTAGATAGTAGCTAATATACCTTATGAATCATTTCACAAACTAACACCTAGCAAATAATACATCTTCTTTAGCACATTTATTATCTTAGGATCACCACTATCATGTTTTAAAAAGATCCCATTATATGAAACCTATTGAAAGGCTAATTGGCTATTTCCAACATCGACACTAGATTATCCTAAGCTGCTCTATTAGTCACTATCTTACTATTATGTGGGATCTTGATCATTTGGTATAGCATTAATAGAACTCCATCTAGCTTTTGAAATCATGGTCTCTCTAACAATATAGAAAATTGGGTGGAATATCGAGAATTATAAACCCTATGTCATTAATTATAACTGCAATTTTTATCTTGACTTTGAAAGCCCTATATGCTTGTCTTTTCATTGTGTCATAGGCCATTATGGTGAGCTTGGACTTACTAATTATAGAATCTTTTATGCAGTATGTAGCTATTACCTTGAGTGGACAAACATAAATGGAAAACCCATCATTAACCATTATGCACATAACGTGCTTCCTATTCACTTTAGCTTTGATATATAGAGGGTGGTTATGATGACACCCTTTAAGTGGAAGATCTATATCAGAAATGGTAACTACCTCTTTCCCTTTGCCTTTTAAAATGTCAAGTAATTGCGATGGAAATATGGTAGTTGATATTATAGCGATACATAATGCCTTCACTACTTTTTGGCAATATAAAGGCAATTGCTTCAAGATATCACAAATAGAGATTTGAGTAGGTGCCTTCTTAAGCTATTATAGCATAACATCATTATCTTCTTTCACCTTTTTCTATCATAGGGGAAATAGACCATTTTCTACTTTAAGGACTACTTGATTACTTCTAGTCATAATTTTAGTTTCTCTTTCATTATCACTAGGCTTTCATTCAATGTCTAAATGAAACCATAAGTCCAAGACTTCCTCTTTTTCATCATCACTACTAGTCACCCACATGTTGGTAGCATTTACCATCATATGATTTTCTTTTTCCTTTGCTCTTTTTTCAATAGCCAAGTATTCACTACCATATAGATCTTGCAATACATACTATTCTAGCAAACCTGAATTCACATTGAATACCTATGGTGCCGTATTTGATTAAACATCTAGTCTCTTTTGCCTTTTCTTAGGATTAAGGATCTACTTATAATTGATTAGATCCTAAATTCAGTCCCTCAAAGTGTGGCAATTGTTTATATCATGATAGGTGTGGTAATGGTAGTGGCAATATAAGTCTATCATATGATTAAGCTATCCTTAACTTCTAGCTAGTCTAGATGGCAAAGGTTAAAGCTTTCACTCTTTTAGAAAGTGCATTAAACACTAGGACAAAGGCTTACCCAAGTTTGAGTAATGCTTTGTGGTAGTGGCTCATACCTCGGTAGTTTTGTTAGCTCTTCCACTTTTACTACTTCTTATGTTTCTGCCAAAACCATCATGGTTATTAAAGTTCCCAAAACTTTTCTTAGCATCTACAGTTCCTCTTCCAAATTAATAGTAATATCTTTTAAGGACTCCTAATCTTGTAGCTCTTTTGCTTTTAGCTAATGGCTTAAATAAGGACTCATATTTTGAATGAACATTTTGATCTAGTATGTTATTTTAAGTTTCTTCCTCATCTACAAAACCCTTGACCTCTATCTTATCAAGCACTTCTAGAAGGTCTCATTTGCTTTTTTGTTTTAGGAGCTCGAGACCATTCATTGTGACCTCTATATGTGTGATACAATTGTATTGATTAATAAAGATCTCTGTCACTCTACTTGAGTTTTTCTTCACCTTTGTTTCAGCTTATGATTCTAGTCTATCACTTTTCCTTATAGAGTAATATTGAAATATACAATAATGTATTTGGTACTCAGTTTAGTGCTTCTTATGATAGTAGCATATTATTTAATATAAGTCTATGGATATGTGTTCCCATCAAACTTGGATAGTTTAGAAATCTTAAATTTAAAGGGTAATACCTCTTTAAACTTTAGAGTCATATCATATGGATATATTCTTTTCCTTAAGGTAAGAAGTGGAGTCATAGGTTTCATCTTTTCCTCAAGCTTTTACATGCCTAGATCTTCTACCTTTAGGAATATAGTCTCCTTCCTTTCCCTTTTGTCTTTAAAGTCTTCACAAAATTGTATTCAAGGTTAAAGTACATGGCTCCCTTAGCCTTTTCACTTGAACCACCTAGATTTTTTGACATTCTAATCCCTTCAGAGGTAGCTAGTTGAACCACAATAAAGCAATATGACAACTATTGCTTTGCAGCTTATGTAGGAGGTGAGGCACTAATACTGGACACAACTCTTGCTAAAGCGTTAGAAAGTATAGATATTATCCACTTTTCAAATTCTTCAAACCTTTAATTAATGCAAGCATCTATCTTTTACATTGAGGTGCCAATATTATCTCTTTGCTTTGTTATCTTTGAACTATGGGAAAGAGAGATATTTTCTCTTTTGGTTACCTTACCATTTAGACCATGAACTTATCTAGACTATAGTAGACCTATGATGGCTTTAGAACAAAGGGTTACTATGATGGTGAATGAAAATACATGATGAAATAAGGATGGATAATTATGTAATCCAATTATGACAAGCACATGGAAGAGCCTTTTGACCTTATCTCTCCTACACATGAGTCTGTGCTGCCTTTCCTAGGTGAGCTTACCTATAGGATATTTAGGATTTCAACATGAATGAATAAAAAACAATAAAAAGCTTAACATTATGGTACTCATATTTAAAGTGCATGCACAAAGTTTGGCCATATTTGTTAGGTATATTTAATGAAACTCAAATATGGTGTTTAACCTATCTTAGTTATAAAAAGGCCCAATGAGTACAATAACATTTAAAGATGGTTAAACATACCTCACAAATAGAGCATATATAACACACAATGTAAATTATAGAGAAGTCTAATGAAAGCAACTATTGGCAATTACATAGGCTTTTAGTTAGGTCTCGCAAGTCATAGTCATCCAAGCATAGTCCCTACTTATTGGGTCTATCTCGTCATGAGCATACAAATTAATTAGTTTACCATTAAATATAATTTAGATGTATAAAGCTTAGATTTGGTGAGTACCATCTCTAACAGGCCTCCACATTGAGTGAAAATTTGTTTATGCTTCCAAATATCACCAAAGGTAACAAGGGATACCCAACTTAATCTAAGGCTCTAACATTAAGTGTAATTTCAAAAAAAAAGGATAAAATTATAAATTCAAAATAAAAATTCTATATTAATTTGAAGAGCTTCAAGAGCATGCTCTTATTTTATCCCTAGTGGAGTTGCCACTATTTATGTCCCTTTCTTTTTTGAGATCGATCAACTTAAAATGATTAAATATTTAACCTAGTTCACACCCCTCAAATCTCGAATGATAAGAAAGCACTCTAAGGAATCTAAATCCATTTTAAGTTGATTGATTAGAAAAAATGAGTTGGGCACCATAAGACAGGTAGAGTTGCCACCTAACTGTGGTTAGGAATAACTTGTAGCACTATACTAGAGAATGGTTTAGAGCCCTAATCTTATTTAAAACTCAAACCAATAGAGAATTGAGATTAAATTAATAATTTTATCATTTCTCTCATACATGTTTTAAATCAAATAAGAGCACTAGGTCACAGAAGAACATAATTTTGTAAGGTAAATATATTAACAGACGTTAAATTAAAAAATATGTATACATTAAATCAGGTTATTATTTCTTTTGCGAACTTTGGTTCCCACATGCCACTTTTTACAAAATGCATTTTCATTATTGTGATTTTTATTTCAAAAAAATCAATATCTATTTTTTAATAAAATAACAATTAATTGGTAGAAAACAATTTAGTCATTTCCTCTTTAGATGTGTGTAAAACCATTATTCAACCTATTACAACATGCATAAAAAATACATGGAAAAGAAAGAAAATAATATAAATGGCAATTCCCTAAAGCAAATTCTAACCAAAAATAAATAAAATTACATGAAAATTACATGAAATACGTTTAATGAAAAATAAATGCTGAGATCAAATAAATGTAAAGAAAATCTAATTAGTCTAAAAAATAACGAAAATTTTAATAATAAAATAAAAAAAATAAGTATGTTCGAGCAAAACAAGGTAAAACGACCCTCTTTCTTAGGATGAAAATGGTAGTTTCATATTTGTGTAGCTGTTTCTAAAGAATGGGAAATGGCCATGTGGCTTCCAATACAAGGAACATTGGAATAGGCCATCACAAAAAGAACTTCAAATTATCAAATAAACTACTAACACAAATAAACCATTAACCAATCCACAAAGAAACAAAGAAAAATCGTGAACAATAAATTTAGTAACATTGAAATATGTAAAAATAAAAAATAAAAGTATAAATCAAATATACATAAACGATATCAATAATATTTGAATGGGAATTAAACAATTAAGTTTGAATAGTAGGCCAATAATTCAATCCCATACAAAATAAAGCACATTAAAACAAATAATAAAATAAAATAAATCAAAGAATTAAGCAAGAAATAGAGAAATAAAATATATGACCTAATGTATTAAATCACCATATCTAAGTTGTAGACAAATGTTAAGAAAAGTGGCAAAGAAAATAGGAATCAAATCACCATGTCTGACTAGCAACTAGATAATTCTATACTTTTAAAAAAATAATAATAAATTGAAAGATTAATTTATTTATCAAATATAATTGCCTTAAAGTAGTTCTCCAATTGATCAGAATGAATAAAGCTTTAAGTTTTGCTAAAATAAAAAGAATAAAACAATATTTTCAAGTTCAAAAGTGTTTTTTTGCTTTTTATAATTGCACACTTATTGAGAAAATTTGACCTTAATGACAAACTTAAAGTTATCAATTAATAATTAAAATAAATAAAATTTTCCTATTCTCAAAAATGAAAATGGTCATTGTATGATAGAAAATAACCATTTTTGTGGTTCAAAATGGAATCATTTCATTTAAAAATTAGCACATTAAAATAGTGTCTTTAAGTGAGAACTCCTATTTTTTGAAAGCCTAAAACAGTTGTTTCAATGATAGAAATAGTTATTTTGCTGAAAGTGCAAATTGGAATTTTGTTCTTTAAATGATGTCATTTAGGCAAAAATGACAAATTTTGATTAAAAAAAACCTTTTTGTATACTTTTTGGCTATTTGAAATATCTTCTATCGTAGTTAAAACTTTTGAAAAATTAGCCAATTGACTAGGAAGAGAACTTTTTAATTTGACATTAAATTCCTCGTTTCTAAGAATTTTTGTCCTTTTATCATTATTCGGTAATCTCAACTTAAGAGCCCTAAAATCTAGTGTCTACATTAGGGATAAGGTTAGTGTGGAGCTTAGGCTTGAAAGTTAAAATAGACTATGGGCTTTAGGATTAATTACTTTGGGCTCGCTTTCTTTTAGTCTATGTGAACCCTAGGCTAATAGGTCTTACGGACCAACTATCTTATAGTTTATGCGTACTTAGGTTTAGGCTACTTTATCTTATTGCTTGGGCTTGTCTCTAACTATCATCATAAGTCTAAAAAAAGTTAGTTTATACCACAGGGACTTTGCCCATTGCACCCCTCTCAAGGTCAATGTTAGGCTTTGAGCTTGGGCCTATTAGCCAAAGCCCTCCACTACCAACACATATGCTTTTTTTTTTTTATCTAAATCAAGTCATAGCATGAGCCTATCAAGTTAAGTTAAATTTTTAATCCATAAGAAAATTTAAGACCTAAAATCCAAGTGCTTATAATTGCCTTTAAAAAACTAGTCCTTAGCGAGTTTTCTAATGATACTATTCATTCCTATCTTTTTCTAGTGTTACTATTCTTTTATATCCTTTTTCTAATGTTACTATTCATTTTGTAAAATTTTAACTGCTTTTAAAAATCATCATTTTGAATGCATGAAAAATTTACTTTATGCAATTTTAAAATTTAGGCAAATTATAGATTCGGACTTGAATTATCACTTATATTTCACTTTCATTCCTATTGTTTAGAACATTACAAATTAGTATCTATAACTTTGGAGCCATTGCAAATCTAATTCTCTAATAATTATTATGTTAGATTTAGTGGAATATCCTTACTAAAATGGCTATTTTTGCACTCTATAATTGTTGACTTGGTAAGTATGTACAAGTATAACACTATATATTTTATTTTGTCTATTCTTACATGACAAATATTCATAAATTTAAATTTAATAGCATTTATTTTAGTCTGATTAGATATTTTTATGAAAATAATAAATAAAATGAAAAATGAGACAATAAAGAGAAAATATTGTTTACATGAAATTATAACCTTATAATTTTTTTGGCATAAATATTATTAATAGTAAAAAAATCTAAGCAAATATGAAATTTTTAAAATTTCAACTTTGAGTTATCAACTTATAATTGTATAGAAAAAATAAATAGCATGTAAATAATTCAAGGAAACCATATGCCTATATATAAAAATGTTTAATTATAAAAAATATATATATTATAGATTTTTACCCTCACATTTGTTTGCTACTGTTGCTGGATCTATAGCTTAACACAATTTATACATACTATATATTTTCTTCTTTAAAATTATGAGTCAATAATTCAATGTTTAAATTTTATTTCATTCTTTCTTAGATTTTTTTTACTATTAAATAGTAAACAATTTCTACAAAAAATAAATAAATAATGTAAAATATATAAATCATAACTTTTCATGTAAATAATATTTTCTATTTATTATCCCATTTTTCATTTTATTTATTCTTTGTATATATTAATTAAACTGAAACAAGTACTATTAAATTTAAATTTATGAATATTTGACATGTAAAAAATAGGCAAAATAAAACATATTGTGACTATACATGTATAAGAAGTGATATCCGTTGAATTCTTCACTCTTTTCATGATAAGTGTCTATGAACTTAAACTAAAAAATAAATATTTTACTTTGCTCGAACACCTATCATGTAATGAATGGAAAGGTAATAAAAAAGGTGAATAAGCTAATATATTTAGTATTTTTCAGACATGCACATGTTTACTAAATCAACAATTGTGAGCCCTAAAAATAGCCATGTCAGCATATTCAGTTAAATCTAACATAATAATTAATGGAGGACTAGATTTGCAGTGACTCTAAAATTATAGATACCTAGAATCAAAGTGTAATATAGGTAATAATTCATTCCTAAATCCATAACTTACCCATAAAATTTATGATGCATGATAAAAGTTTGTCAAATTTGATTTTACATAATAAAGTACTAAAATTAAAATTAAAATAAGTCTTAGAACTCTTTTTTCTTTAACCATAAGGCTTGCCTCAAATTCTTTACTTCTTGCATAATTCTTGTACAATTCTTTTAGTGGAGAAATATGAAAAATAATAACATATAATAGATTTCTAGGAATGTTCAACCAATAAGGCCTTGAGCCAACAATCTCTTGCATTTTTTTATGAAAAAAACTTAATAAACACTATTACAAGTCCATTTTAGTTAGTTAAAAAGCTCCCATTGAATATGTATATAAATACACACACAATTAATTGAAACCTCAAAAATCTCGCCTTAAATATGTATATAAATACACACATATAATTAATTGAAACCCCAAAATTATCATTGACTAATGAAAATACTAGTAATCATTTTAAGAAAAACAAAACTCTATAAAGTAAAGAACTAGAATAAACCACATATTAGAGTATTTTTACCTATGAGCATATAATAGAACATTTTTATAAGGCATACAATTATCACAAATATATATCATCACAAATTTGTATCTCTCTAATGTATAACCCAATATCCACATAAAACATATAAATTAAGCCAATGACATGAATATAAACAAAAATAACCAATATCTACACATACATATATTGTTCCCCTATATTGGCATAAAAATAATATTCATCATATAAGATATCAAATAAATGGAGCAACTATATTAAGCCAATAGATTAAACCATCAAACCATATAAACTAGCAAATGCAAAATAAAAAAATCCATATATATTCTCCCATTTTGGCATTAGCAAAAGAGGATAGAGACATAATTAAGAAACCAAACAAATAAACAATAATACCAATTTATTATCAAGAACCAACATTGAAAGGCTTTGATTATGATTGAGAATCATCTTTAAACAACATCATCAATATTTAAAAAATTAAAGAAAATAGCCTCAATGGTAATAGCTCTTAGCTTGTTTCCAAGATACTTTATTTTAGGTTGAATAACAAATTGAACCAAATCACTATAATATCCCATTCATTTAGACCAAGAATGGTTACAACGATAGATGAAGCTTCGTTTCTTTGTTTTGGTCTAGGATCACATTTTGAGGTGGTGTTTACCTTGGTCATAATTAGGGTTTGGTTATGTGGAAGTGTCGCACCCTCTGCCTAATCTGTACATCGAACCCAAATAGAGGATGTGCACATGCAAAACAATATCTAGTTTCATTATCCAAAATCACTTAAAATTTAAAACTTTTAGATAAGAAAATATTTCTTGACTTAGAAATGCACTAAAATATTGAAAACCTTTTTATCACGTAAAACGAGGTAAACACTTACCACAACTACTACATTTACATCATAACTACTATCACAAAAAGATTACAAAAATACCTATGCAGGGGTTATCTTCATGCCTTCTATTCAAAAGCTTTAGCTCTAATCTGCTACCCTATTATCTACATGCACTAAGCTTTCGCTTAGTGGTGTAATCACTTTAACTTGAAAAAAGGCAATTTATAGTATGTCCATAATGCACACATACCATATCTGAATTTAATATTACAAAAATGCATTCTTCTATGATTTACACACAACATAAACCAACTTTGGTTTTAGGATCATATTTATGCATTTATGGTGTCTTATATGCCAACATGCATATTACAAGCATAAACAATGCATTTGTTGGCGCAATTACCAAGGCATTATTAAAACATCAATTAACCACCATTTAATGGACATAATGCATCCCATACATAAAGTATTATTCTTTAAGCATCATTTATGCCAAAATCACCATTTTCATGAATTACCCATTTGTAGGCCATAAGATAGAGTAAAAGTCATACTGAACTCATATATCATAACTAGTAGTGACATACCTATTTTTTGGTTATAAGTTCCATAATAAACCTCATAGCTGTCCATATTAGTATTTGAGATGTATATACTTATAATTACTATAAATATTCATACAAATGAAAATGAACACATACAAGCATCCCAAAACCAATTTTGGGTCATTTTGATCATATTATGTCTATAGATCACATATTAATGCGCTTTAACATACAAATACAATTTATGTGATTACAAGCCATTTTAGTCATTTAAATGATGCCCATATCCAAAAGATAACTAACCAAGATTAGATAATAGAATTACTTAGGCTCAAAGGCTCTCCATAACTGAAGATGCGTAACTTAGGCTTGAAGGCTCTCATACCACATAGGTAAGTAAACTTAGGCCCGAAGGTTCTCATACCACATAGGTAAGTAAACTTAGGCCTGAAGGCTCTCATGCCCATCAACACATAAATCAATGACCTAAAAGTCTCATACCTGAAGGTATGCTAGCAGCTGCTACAATCCTAGTTAACCGATCAACCTATCTAAACTAGGTTGTCTAACTATATAGGCATCATTAAACTCATTATGTTGTGTCATTTATACTAATTATACATCACACACCATTATGTGACATTTCTTTATCTCATTGCCTATTTTGCACATTAGCACGGCCTAAATTATATGCCCATAACATATATTACATTATACATAGCATGGCCAACTTAGGCTCAAATTAATATAACAACATCATATGATCACTTATAACTATAATAAGCTTTATAATTACATAAGGACATCCTATGATACTTAAAATATTAGACTTATGATCAAGGTTCATTCAAATGCACATGGTACATGAGGTACAACATGAATTTCATTAACATCATAGAGCTTTTGACTTAAATGTTCAAGAATATAAACTTACATTTCAAGCCCCAAAACCCTTTAATAAACTCATAAAAATATGCCCAAATATGGTCAAAATACTCTCAATATCATGACAAAAATTGGGTTGAAAACGGTTCAAAATTTCATTAAGAATTGAAAAAGTTATGAAGAAAACAATATGTGGTCAATAGGAGTCAAAATGGGTCACGGCTGTGACCAATTGTGGGTCACAGCTATGACCCCCTTAAAACTCTAAAAACCTACATTTTTGGTCTGGAAAGGTCATGGGCATGACCTGCTAAAAGGTTACGGCCATGAGGCCTTATTTTTTGCAGCAAATACGTGAATTTCTAGCGATTTTTGTAGAAAATCCATCTATTTTCAAACCCAAACCAAACAACTTCAACACTAACTCAATCACACATATTACAACGCTTATAGAGCATAATTCTCATTAAATGCATAATAAATACATTCAACAACCATCCATAAATCATCATGACCATATATTTATTTCCACATTCATATCGATACACCATAATTAATATTCATGCCAATTCACCCAAATTAAAGTGATTACACATTTCGATTAAGGTCGTACGAGAACTCCGAAGTCAGCTCAAGCCTTCTCCTTGCCTCGGGAGGCTCAAGTTGTCTTTTTGCCTATGAATACAAAAGGGTATGAATTTCAATAAATATTATAAAATAATTTAAAAGTCG
>CANXYI011856478.1:0-15091 GCA_948208565.1 Hura crepitans
TTTCGAATTAAATTACAATTTTCTTAGGATATTTAAAACACCTACTTATCTAATTTTTGGCACTAAGAGGTAATTAAAATAACATCTTAAACTCATGGAATGGATTATTAAGGAGAATTGAGGTAAAATTTAGTAATAGCCCTTGGATATGCCACATGTGACATATATCAATTACCTAAAACTGATAAAAAAGGAATTTCACTATAGAAGGAAACTATTCCCTCTTTTTCCTCCCTCTTCACTTATCACCATAGCCACCCTTTCTTTACCCTTCTTTTTCTTCCTTAACCCACCATTCCTACTATAACTTCATCAAATTTTTATACCAAAGTAACCTCTACCATCCTTGCATACATATTATTGTATCAATTTTGACTAAGAAATGCTAAAAAAGAGAATTGACACTTGTGTGAATAATAGTACTCTTGCATGTAAGTGGTTGAATTTTCAATTTTATATTTTTCTAAGGTAGGATTTAATGCCAGTAGGATATATAAATGTTTAAAATTAAATTTTGGTTGCTATATAGTTTATTATTTTTTTAATTAATTATGGTTATATTTGTAGAGAAAGAAGGGAAAAGTATTAATAAGGGTAAATATAAGGTTTGATTAGTGTTCTTGGAGTGTTTAGGTAATCATTATAAGTGAATTCAATAAGATGTTGAAATTCAAGTGAGTGTTTTATGGTGTGTGACATATGTGTGTATAGTAAATATGATTTTATGCCTATACATGATATAAATGTTATTAATTGAATGATAAAAATGTTTTAAATGGATCAAGTGATGGAAAAACAAGAGCAATGAATTATGGAGACTATGGTCGAAATATGCGTTTGGTGTGTGCATAGGTGTGCATGTGAAATGTGACTTAAATTGAGGTTGTATGATTTTTGCCTTATGATATGAATATGCTTGAAGGACTAATAAGTAAGAAAGAGACTTAGAAGGGAAAAAAGCCTTATGGCAAAACTTATACATGATAAGGTTTATAAGATATAAGTGTAATTAGGCATAGAAATGGTTTAAATATATGGGATAGATAATGTAAAGCTTAAAAATAAAATGTGGTGCTTTGATATGCGATTTTGGTACTTATGTTCGAATGGTGTTACCTAGGTTAATGGTATGAAAATGTGAGTTAATGGACATTACTATAGAATAAGGTGACAAAAATAATGAATAAGAGTAAAAATGTATGAAAATGAATATGAAATAACCATTGACCTTATGTGGCCGAATGGTAGATGGTGGATGTATCATGCATGAATATAACTTAATAGTATTTAACATGGTGCATAGACATGGAAATGATGAATACTGTGAATTCGATATGTTATAGTTCTTAGCCAAAAGGTATGTTAAATAACAAACTAACTTATTTTCATTGAATGATTATATAAGAATGTTAATATAACAACATGAGTAACTTTATGTGGAATAAGAAGTATTAAATGTATGAAGAATTATAAAAAGTAGGGTACCACAATGGTAAGTGTTATGTGTATCATGATATCTATGAGGTATGACCTTGAAATTATAATTGATGATGTATCATATGATAACAATGTGAATATATTATCTTGTACTAAGAAAGAATGATAAAAAATGTATAAATGACATATGGGATGTTCTCATGAAAGTTAGGAAAGTAAAAGAGTATGAAGTGCTAAAACATGAGAAGATGAGGATTACATGATAATGACATTGTAAGATAATAATTAGGCCTATATGTGTTAGATAGCCCATTGGATGGGTTGATCGATCAACTAGGGGTATAATAGCTACTAGGGCACTAGAGTGTTCCATAATGATGACAAGTGCTGTTGTCAAAGTTTTAGATGAGAACTCTGCACATTTTATGATTACAATTCATATATTGAGTTATTAATATAGGTGTAGCTACCATAAAGGTCCACGAAAGCCACTGCACATATACTATATGATTATTTTGACCTATTACATAGGTGCAGCCATAGAGGTCAAAATTGGGACCTCTACACAACCTTTAAGATTGGTGCAACCATCTAGGTTCTAGTTGAGAACCCCTGCACATGCACTATGAGATATGATGTAATACGGGTGTGACTATAGAGGCCTAAAATGAGGGCCCCTGCACACCCTTATATCATGTTATCTAGTGTTAAAGATATGATCTCTTGAGTAAAGGCCAACAACTTATGTAACTGAACTACTATGGGATTATAAAATTGAAATTAAATAAGGCTATAAATGGTATTAATTAATAATAATAATTAAGTTGACAAAATTTGATAACTTAGGTAATGCAACGATGGTCAGTATGATCTATAAATGTGAATAAAATGTATGCATGCCTTCAAAGTGCTTGTACATGTAAGTATGTAATGCTATAATTACTATAGGTAAAATAGATTTAGATTGGAATGAGTGTGCAAATAAAATGAGAAAATGGGGATTTTATTAAATGACACATAATACGTAACTAAACATGATTGGTTAAATTTGATTGAATTAGGCTAATATGATTATTTATTTACAAATAAAGGCATTCATAAGTATTTGGTATGCATGATGTTATATTTGTGTGTGTGTGCAATACATATTTTATTGAACTCACTACTAAGAATATGCTTATCATATTAGTTTTTCTCCGATGTGTAGGTTATAGATAGTTCATATGACTAGCTTTATCATATTAGCAGTATAGTTATACAGTGGTATGAGTTTGGGTATATGTCTTTTTGTTTATTTGAGAATGTATATTTGAGTAGTGTCACTTAAGGGTAGTTTGGAGTAAATGAATTCTAAAGTTTTGTAATATATGTACACAGATTGTAAAAGCAAATCATAATTTATAAACATAATGATGAATGCATGCAAGCAATTGATGCATGCTTGCTTGAAAAATGTTGATGACTTGAGTATGTGTGATTGAATGCATTTTTTCATGTGATTAGATAGTCATGCCTTGTGATGTATATGAATGAGTGTTAAAATGATTATAGAAGTTCTTTTAGTGCAGGTCAAATTTTTTTTCTCTCAAATAGTAGTTATGCTATCAATTTTTTTTAAATGATGCTTAATTAATTTTGCAATAAGAACTCATAGGTAGGTTCATGGAAGATTAATAAGGATGTTAAATATTCCTCATCCACTATAAACGAGCCTAGATAAGACAATGTACAATAGTAGTTTAATAAGTGTTTTAAGAAGACAAGTAAATAGGGTGATGTCTCTTAGTTAGGTCTAAAGGTGTATTAGTTAAGGGGAATCACAATATTAACCACATTTGAGGAAAATGGTTATTTTTGGAGTTTTATATTTTTATAGGATGTGTTAAGGTACGAACCTATGATATATGAGTTCAATTTGAGTAAGTGATTCTTATGGATTTTTATTTGATTTTTGTTAAATTATGCTTGTCATATGTATAGTGGAAAAAGAAGCTAATAAAAGGAAAAGTAAAGAGAACACATCAGAAGTAAAAAGGTGTTCTTGAAGTTTATAGTTATTATATCCAAGTTTATTTAAGCAAATTTGAGTTTTAAAGTGTGTATGTGAAATTAATGATTGTGTATTAGCATGTCATTAATGCTTGAATTAATTATGTATTTAAACAAAATAATGAATGAGGATGAATTGGTGTGTTATAATGAATAAAAGTTAGTATAAAGTGTTGATCATAGTAAGGCCGAAATGTACATGCTATAGGTTTAGATGTTTTTATACATTTGCATGATATTTATAGCTAAGCTAGCATGAAATGAAAGTATTTAAGTGTGCATGTTTACAATAAAGGCCAATGAGTGTGTGCATGAGTATGGCCAAATGGTATGTGCTAAGGGTATGGTTTGTTTAATTGGTTATGCACGACATATGATAGTTGTTTGCATCCCTCCTTTTCGAGGCTAATCAAACTGTAATGATCAAATACTCAACCTAAATCTCACTCCTCAAAATCCGAAAGGGAAAAAGGAAATTAAAGGAATGTCAAGCCATTCCTATTTGATTGGCTTAGAAAGTATGAGTTGGGCACTACATGGTAGGAGTCACCACCCAACCAAAGCTAGAAAATACCTTACAAGGCCAAAGCTAAAGAATGGTTCGAAACCCTACCCTTATTTATACCTTAAGTTAATATAGAATTTTTTTTATTAAATTCATAATTTTATCCTTTTCCTTAAACAAGTTTTAAAATTAAAATAAAACAAACAATCACATAATAAATTGATAGAATGAGCATATTTACAATCATAAAGGAAATACGTGAATTTAAAGGAAAACATACATTAAACTAGGTAATTGATTTTCTTTAAGAATTTTAGTTCTCACATGAGAATTTGTGAAATTAAAATTTATTATTGTGACTTTTATTAAAGAACCCACTTTGTTAGAAAACACCGATTAACTAGATAGAAATCAATTTTATTATTTTTTATAGTCTGTAAAAATCTTTTTCTACCTATTACAACATTTATGGAAAAATACAGGGAAATATATGAGAATAAAATGCAAAAATAAAAATATATGGCAATTACCCAAAATACATTCTAACTTGAAAAGGTAAAACTTAAAAAGAAATTGTTTAAAATACATTTTAATTGAATAAAATAAAATTACATTGAAATTGCCTAAAATATAGTCCACCTAATAATAAAAAATTAAAAACAAATAGGGAAATTAGTAAGAGAGTAAAGGTTAAGGAAAAAAAAATGTAACACCCTTCCCTCGACCCGATAGCCAAATCTAAATGAGGGATGCCACACTGTGATAATTCTAGCTGAATAGTTACCAACTGGAATAAGAGATTGCATGAAAACTAACTTATAGTAACTTTACTATTATCTTCTTAAAACCATTTTATATTAGAATCATACATATCATTTTGACTGTCTTGTTACAATAAAATTTTGACAACATCATGACATGACCCAAAATAAAATGTGCAAAAAACAAGACTTTTATAACATTCCAATCATCAACTAGAAACCTAAACCCTTTTGGTCCTCATCTCATCTCAATCTCCTGAGCAGTCTTATCACAGTATGCAATCTCAACCATACATATGCAAATCATAAAAACATAACATGTATAATATATGTTTACATCCTAACATGCCTTTTCATAATACATATCATGATTTTCTAGTTCTAATATGCTTACATATGATTGTCAACTACTTATAATATTACAACACACTATAGAAGCCAAAAATATACCAAAACACTTGTGAATAACTCCTTTATCTATACTACTGGTTGTAGCTATCTATCTACTACCTATGCATTGAAAAATATGATAAACTAAGCATAAAGCTTAATGGTGTATTCAATAAAATATGCTTACACACGTATGCACACAAATACACATTAAACATGTAATGCCATGCAATCATAATAGATTAATTGCATACACATTGTTATACACACAGTTTTCCTGTATACACTAGTCACATTAACCTAATCTAATCATATCATATACATTTCCATTACACATTTACCAAGACTTTTGTTTATTTTATAGTACACATATTTTACCATTACTTAGTTAAAAAAACTATTCAAATAGCCCATTTTTAGTTAACAAACTAGCCAAATAGCCTATATCTAATAGACATGAATCCCAATACTAGACATTAGGATAATGGTGTGCAGTGGCCAACATTTTAGACCTAATGGCTGCACAACATAAGGAGTAATCAAAAATTGTGCAATGATCCTATTGAACCTCTCTGCAGTTAGACCAACATGAAATTATATACAGTGGTTCTATTGGACCTACCAATGGCTTCACCCATATAAATAATGAAGATATATCAATATAGAATGGATTATATGAGTATGTGCTATGTGTATGTGTGGTGGAAAAAATAGACCTAATGATGGCAACACCCACATGAAAATAATACCAAATTTCTAGTAGTTGCTAGCTTTTTAGTTGACCAACCAACCTATCTAATAGGTTGTTTAACACATATGGGCTTCTAACGCTCTACTTTATACGATGTTTGTTACATGATTTTTATACATAACATGTCATCACACTCAGATCTTTCTTTACCTCATTCATACAATTATGTTCCATATGTATTTCTCATTTGATATGTCATGTTCCATATTCAAAGTTAACATTTCAATTACACATATATTACAACTTACACTTTATCACATTATGCACATAACATATACATGTGCACATAATAATACATACACAAAACACACATACAATGTAACAAATTTCCAACATAATGCATTCTTTTCCATCAAACATTATTTTAACATGATTATTTATCCAAATGTATCTCAATTATACATACTTTACCCAAAATGTCCAAAATTACCATTTTGCCTTTTCTTATAGATAACATTCGTTCAAGTGTACATTTTATCCATACACTAATTTTATCATCATTTTTCATTATTTTCACATATTTATCATATATTAAACCTTATTATACAAATAAAATTATTTTAAGACCATTTAAACCACTAAATATACAACTTCCATAATGATAAACAAACTTGAAAATGCATAAACAAGGAAAGTGCACACATATTTTACTAAATACACTTATGAAGCGATATCTTAAAGCAATTTCTTGTTGTCCCGATTATCACTTCACAACTTCTCTTTGCCCTTAGCTTACCTCTCTTCTTCTTTTTCTAAGTTCCATAATAGGTAATAGGTTAGAGGAATTCATAGAAAAAAAATACACAAATCAAAACTAAAGAATAACATACATATCGCAATTTTGGGCACTCGTAATATCATAGAAAAATATTAGAACCCCAAAAAATATGCTTACTTTGGCTTTAGGTTTCTAAAAACCTAACTTTGAAATCTTCTCTTTTTCCACAAGAACTCCCTCTTCTCATGAAATAAATAGCAAAATTAGAAACTAGACATGATGAGGATCGATTTGAGTATAAATTTCTGGGGTTTTACTTTGATTTTTGGGGAGTTTAAATTAAAAATGGGAGATGGCAATACAAGGGAGGTGGCATTAGCTTTCTAAGGAGGAGGAAGAAGAAAAAGTGCCATTCTAGTGCTATGCAAACATGTGAAATCACTTATATACATTAAAAACACGGACAACCATGATTTAACCATTTAACGATCAAATGGTTTAATTTTTTCCTAGTTTTCTTTTAATCTTTAAAATTTTATTCTCAATCTTTATAATAAGCAAAATTAATTCTTAAGACACAAAAACTCTAGAATTCCACAATTAAGGGACTCCTCGTAGTTCGAGCTAAAAAGACAAAGGAAACATGCTCGTGTAAATAAGAAATTCAAATGAAATACTTATCAATGTCAAAAAATTATGATTCCTTCACTATTAGACTAGTTAGAATTTTTGACCTTCAGCTTATGCTATTTTTGGGTCAGTTCAGGCACATCCTATCATTTTTATATCATAGCTCAAACTAAGGTCACATTCCACTAGATATCAATGTAAAAGAATTTTCTAGTTCAGTGGCTACTTTTAAGTCTTTTATTTTGTGCCTTATTTTGCCATTTGAAGTTTCATGACTAGTACCCCTCCTTAGGTCATTTTTGTGGTGCCTACTACTCGAGAACCCTAATTATAACCCAAGAAATACTATTTATAAGGCCAGGTTTTATAGGCATTACAATTTTTTCCCTTTTAAGAAATTTTATCCTCAAAATTTACTTAGTTCAAATAGATGTAGGTATTACTCCTTCATCTGCTACTCATTTTCCCATGTTACTTCTTATGAGTTGTGATGTCTCCATACACCTTCACTAATGGCACTATTTTATTAAGTAATTCTTTCACTTCATGTGCCAAAATTAGAATTGGTTCTTCTTCATATAAGAGATCTAGTTGCATCTCTACTTCTTCTATTGTTATCATGTAGGAGGGATCTGATCTGTACCGCCTTAGCATGAAAACATGAAAAGCAACATGAATCTGATGTAGCTCTAGTTGCAATGCTAATCAATATACCACTTGTCCCATGCATTTTATTATCTTGTATAGACCAATGAATCTTGGACTCAACTTGCCTTTCTTACCAAATCTCAGTACCTCTCTTTAAGGTGGCACTTTAAGAAAAACTTTATCTCCTATTTCCTATTCAATCAATTTTCTTTTCAAATTTGCATATGATTTTTATTATTTTGAAGATGCTTTCAATTGATCTCTAATAATCTTGACTTTTTCTTACATATCTTTTATCAAATCTAGCCCCATTAGCTTATTTTCACCCACTTCACTCCAACACAATGGAGTTTAGCATTTTCTTCTATATAATTCTTCATATGATGTCATTCTTAAACTTGCTTAATGGCTATTATTGTACGCAAATTTTACCAATGATATGTATTGATCTTAATTACCCTTGAAATCAATAGCACAATTTCTCAGCATATCTTTAAGCACCTGAATAACCCACTCTTATTGGCCATCTATTTATGAATAAAAAGTAGTGGTAAATATAAGATGAGTACCTAAGGAATTATGCAACTTATTCAAAAATCATGATTTAAATCTCATGTTTTTGTCTAATATAATTGATACTGACACTCCACATAGCCTCACAATCTCATTTATGTATAGTTGAGCAAGTTTCTACATTGAGAAATCCATTCTAATAGGAATGAAGTGTGCTGTCTTTGTCAATCTATCCATAATTACCAATACTACATCACATGTCCTCTTAGTCATAGGTAATCTAACCACAAAATCTATTGTAACTCCTTCCCATTTCCACTTTAGTATTGGTATAGGTTGAAGCAATCCAGAAGGAACCTGGTATTTTACTTTCACTTGTTGACATATAAGACATCTAGCCACATACTTAGCTACATCTTTCTTCTTTCCAAGCCACCAATAAAATTGCTTCAAATCAAGATACATTTTTGTGCACCCAACATCCATAACATAAGGTGAATTATGAGCTTTCTACAATATTTTTTGTTTAATGTCTTTTACATTAGGCATACACAGCCTTTTATGGTAATACAAATAGTTATATGCTTTAATTTCATGCTGAGTTAGCTTCCTCTCTTTGATCAAACTCATTACATGTATGAGTTGGTTATCATTCTTCTGAGCCTCTTCCACCTATTGAATCAAGATGGGTTTTACTTGTAATTCTGCTAACAAAGCTCTATTTTCTTAATACTATAATCGAACATTCATTACTTTTAAGGCATATAGAAATTTCTGACTCAATGTATCAACTACTACATTTAGCTTACTTAGATGGTAATCAATCACACAATCATAGTCTTTGATTAGTTCCATCCACCTCCATTGTCTCAAGTTCAATTCCTTTTATGTAGGAAGATATTTCAAACTCTTATGATATGTATATATGTAACATTTCTCACCATAAAGATAGTGTCTCGATATCTTTAAAGTAAAAATAATGGCAGTTAACTCTAGATCATGAGTTAGATAATTCTTTTCATGAGGTTTCAACTGCCTAGATACATAAGCCATTACTTTGCCATCTTGTATTAACATACACCTGAGCCTATTTTAAGAAGTATTACTATAAACAATAATGTCCTTCCTTGGCTTTAGTAGTGTAAGTATAGGGGCTTCTATTAACATGGCCTTTAATTTATCAAAGCTCTCTTGGCATTTGTCATCCCACTCAAATTTTACATCCTTCCTCAATATTCATGTCATATAAGCTTTAATAAAATCTTTTCACAAGCCTCCCATAATATATAACTAATCCTAAGAAACTTCTAATCTCTATCACATTTCTCAGAGGTTTCCATTCTAATATAGCCTTGATCTTACTTAGACCTACCTTGATTACTTTAGCTGAAGTAATATGTTCCAAAATGATACTTTATCTAACCAAAACTCGCACTTGCTTAGTTTAGCATAATGCTACTTCTCTCTCAAAGTCTACAATGCCATCCTAAGATATTGTTCATGATCATCTCTGGTCTTAGAGTACACTGAAAATCATCAATGAACACCACAACAAACTTGTCCAAATATGGCCTGAATACTCATCAATTCCATGAACATGGCTAAAGCATTAGTCAACCCAAAAACTATCAGTAAAAACTCATAATACTCATATTTGGTGTGTAAAGCTAGTTTAGGCACATGAAACTCCATTATCTAAAGTTGATAGTACCTAGATCTCAAGTCAATTTTTAAAATACACTTGCTCCACTGAGTTGATAAAAGAAATCATTGATCCTGGGTAGTGGGTATTTATTCTTGATCGTCACTTTATTTAACTACCTGTAGTTAATGCAAAGTCTCAAGGAACCATCTTTCTTCTTCATAAATAGCACTAGCACACACTATGGTGAAACACTAGGTCTAATAAACCCTTTATCTAATAGCTCCTATATTTGCACCTTCAATTCTTTTAATTAAGTAGAAGTCATTCTATAAGGGGCTATTGAATCTAGGGTGGTGCCTAGATATACCTCAATGGAAAATTCCAACTCATACTCGGGTGGCAATTTGAGCAACTTATATAGAAAGCATAAAAAAACTCTACTACTACTGGATCTAACT
Organism: Hura crepitans; assembly: GCA_948208565.1. Classification (NCBI taxonomy): domain Eukaryota; kingdom Viridiplantae; phylum Streptophyta; class Magnoliopsida; order Malpighiales; family Euphorbiaceae; genus Hura; species Hura crepitans. Next base: position 10,506 of record CANXYI011856478.1, read on the forward strand.
CATATCAGTTTCTTCCTTTTCTATATTAACTACATGTGCTAAGTATGCTTGACAACACTTTTGGATCATGCATTTTGCTATCATTGTGGAAATAACATTTGACAAAAAGTCTTTTATCTTTTCACTTACAACTGTGATTTGATCTCCTTCTTATGTCTAAAGAGTAAGCCTTTTCTTTTTACAATCTACTGTAGCATGATGTCTAAACAACCAATCCATACCTAGAATAACATCAAATTCATTGAAAGGTAATTCAATAAGATTTGTAGGAAAAGTCTATCATTAGATAGTCAATGGACCATTCTTGCATATTCTATCAACAATCACATGTTGTCCTATCAGATTACTAACCATGATTTCTATGTCTAGCGATTCTAATTGTAACTCTCTCTCTCTCTCATACTAATGTAATACAATTATATAAATGTGTGAAGCCTAGATCAATTTATGCCAAAATAGGTAAATCAAAGAAATAGAATGTACTAGTAATAACATCATGTAAATCCATTGTGACACCCTTAATAGATTCCTAAAGAACTTGACAGGTGATGCACTTCCCAATAAGTCACTCATCTTAGGATTGCTCTAAGAGAAAACTCCTTAACACTTATGGACTATTCTAAAACTCCATCATATATGACTTAGATGTCTAGTCTAATCCTTATATATATGCATACATGGTCTGACAGACTTAGACAAAGCCTTTATAGACCCTTTATAGGTTTTAGAAGAATTGGGCAGCACAACAGCTACCCGGGTCATATACCAAAAATTTTCCAACACTTGCAAAAATACTTCTATATACAACAACCCATAACATCCACCTGGACCCTTTTGGTCCCCAAATCAAACATCAGCATATCTCATATATATCAAAGTCAAACACATAGGGCCTCAAGCCCATAGATATAAAAAAAATCACAAGCAAGCCCAAGTAAATGAAAACTGCCATTTATTTATAACTGATTTACTTAAGTTTATAACCTTTAGAAGTTATAAGCATGCTGGACACATGACCTACAGTTTTTACATGAGTGTTACTATAAACATCAATACTTAAAAATATGTAGGTCTTTACTATCTCTGCTGCTACACTGTATGTACTATGAGGATAGATAGTTATCTATGCTTACTTGGGTAACAAAACACTACTACCCTGAGTATAAAACTCAATGGTGAATTTAATAAATTAAACCATGTCTTATGCAAGCACACTGATGCTTTAATACACTAGCAACAAAGGATTTAAGTATGTAGACCACATTTTTTTAAAAAAAAATGCAATACTTATATCATTTACTTACATTCCATTAGCTAGGTACTTATAGTTATAGCAGTCACATGCAAGCATAAAATAATGGTTTAGGTGTAGTGTCTGAGTAGCACACAAAATAATTGATGCCCTTCAGATGCTGTCATATGTTCTTAAAATTTACTAAAATGCCACTGTGATAATTATATTTAGTTTATTTCTATAATATATTCAATCATTCTATTATTTCCAAGTGCATTATTTAAATTATTGAATAGGCCCAACTATGTAGACTACACTTACAGACATTAGAACAAGAGAGAACTGAAAGATGTGCAGTGACCAACATTTTAGACCCTGACCATTGTACCGATCCAACTTAGCCTATTGGGATTTATTCATCATAACCTCTCAAAGGCAAAATACTATTCATTTGAAATAATCCATCTGGTCTACCTAACATACTAGTGTAGTGGTCCCTCTAGGGACCTTTCACCATTGCACTACCATAGTTCAATATATAATTAAATGTGCTAGCAATAAAGAGTGTCTGACTTGTAAACTAGTGTAGTGGCTCAACAATAAACCTCAACCATTGCATTGGCCTAGTCTGATAATCAGACAGTCTAGTAGCTATTAATCCATAAGTTGATCGATTAACCCATCTAGTGGGTATCTAACTAATGGGCCATCTGACTTTCTTTTACATTCATTTATTTTTTGATCATTGTTTTATAGTATTTAAAAATGTTTAACAATCAGTTATGAGTTTATTTCCATAGTCAAATTTTGACTCAGACAGTTATAGGTCTATTTTGGTCCTATTAGATAATTATGGGTATGTTTTTCTAAGCCCAATTTCATATGATTTTGTAGGCATATTTAAGTCCATTTTATTTCAATATTAGAAATCTAATTATGTATAATTTATGAGCAACATTCATGTCAAGTCCAAAGTAGCCCTTTTTATTAGACAATTATAGGTCATTTTACAAGTTCTATCACTATTATAGTCTTGTAGCCATTAGACATCTTTACATACCTCTATTCATGCCAAACAATTGGCCTTTTTAGGTTTAGGTTCATGTCAAATTATATTTTCACATTGGCCTCAAAAGTGGCCTCACATGTCATTTAAATTTAAGTGCACAATGGGTTTATAATATAGGCACCAATTTGTGCCATTTTAGGACACTTCTTTAGGCTAAGTCTTTCATATTCTTTTTTAAGCATTTTCAAGGCCTTCTCTTCTACTTCATTAAACCATTATTTTCCCATCCTCTATCTACTTTTTAGTAAGCCACATTATTCCCATACATGAATTATATTGTCAATTTAATTATATGCAATTATTGCCATTCCAATTATATTAGTTTCATGCCATAATATTAACCATTTCATGTATATTATACCTATGTTTCCATGCTACCTCTTTCTCCCAACCCTATCTAGCAATCAATGACATATATTTTCCATAGGCGATCATATTCACATGCCACATCTTATTAGTCTAATGTATAACCACATGTACTCTTAAGGAGCCATGCATTATAACCCACTATACCTATATGTTTCGACCATGGATATATCATACATAAAACATGCATTATTCCATTAATTCACCACCTACACATATTTTTCCATACCATACCTAACTACTACCATAATCTATTCACCATTGGCACCACTATCATACCCTAAACCAATCACACCTCTTGACCAAACATCACAAGAGTGATGTATATGTCTTCACTCCCAAGTAGCCACACCTTCATATTATTTGTGCACACATACATATCTTAAGTGTTTGTTCTAACATACATACACACATACACACACACACACACACACACAAACATACATATATGTATATGTACATTATATCATACATCCCTACCTTTTTACACCTCATCAAAGTGAGTTAAGAATAGCCTTAATCTTTTTTATAGTATATACAGAAGTGGTCATAATTTAAATTTCATTTCATAATCCTAGCAACTCCACTATAGTTCACTCAAACTATTATTTCTATTTCATATCACCCTTATGCATTACATGACATCTCACTTTCACTCAAATACTTCATCCCTATGTGTTGCCTAGAAGCCCCACTATCCCTTCCAACTTGATCACCTAACAATTATTATTCCCTCCTTTCATAGCACTTTTATTTATGTGCCAATTCTATACCTCACCCCTCTCGGTCTATTTAGAGATCACTATACACCTACCCTTTTTAACAATTCAGCACACTAGTTAACATACCATCATACCTTGAACACAATTATAACATATGCTAATAATTCCCACACTATGCATCACCCTCACATTCACAACACACACACACACACACACACATACACCATGTTACAATGGAAGCAATTGTCATTAACCCAATGTAATCCATGTTAGTCCTATTCATGCCACCTATAAATTAAAATTCTTTATTAAAGTATATAAGCTAGCAACATTACACACACACACACTCATGTTAAGACATAATCCAGTCCCACTATCCATCACACACACACACACAATTTGTCACACTCAAGTTCACATTATATTTACACACATTAAAACTAAGAATTTCATACTATAGAGCCATAGAATTCTCAATGAAAATAACCAAGGCATGATAAAATTTTATTAAATTCACATACCAATTTAAGAAGCTATGCTTCTCCACACCCCATGCTAGCCCAAAGCTTCCACATAACACCCTTTTCCTTTAACTTCAAGCGTAAGAATCTCCTTAGTGACCTCATGTTTTCCACCTCAAAAATATCACAAAATTATGCACATGCTTAATTGAAAATTCTGGTTATGTAAGCCTTTTTAAAAGGGAGAAATTCATTAAGAACCAAAATAAAAAGTAAAGGGACTAACTTACACTAACATTCCAGCTCTTGGCTACCCATAGAAGCTTAATTGCTTCTTCCTTAATTTTTCTTGCATTTTTAGGCAACTTGTGGACCCCTCAACCTTTAAGATTAAATTCTTCACTTGAAATGCTATTTGTTGGTGGCAATTAGAGGAGGATATAGGGCAAGAATAGCCATGAAAGGAAAGGAAAAGCTGGAGAAAATGTGACCAGCAAATGCAAGGAGAAAAGAAGAAAAGAAAGAAAAAGAAAGGGATATGTGGGGTGATAATGGGCCATGTAACACCCCCTGTCTATTATTATTTAAAACAGGCAAGACGTGTTACTTCCCTTGAGGTCACCCATCCTTGGGTTTCCCCAAGGGACTTTTCGTTTAACCTTTGCCTTGTTCTATATTTCTTATCCTAAAATTTCCTCTAATTGAAGTTTTATGGTGTGATATACTATTATCAA
>CANXYI011856525.1:0-13774 GCA_948208565.1 Hura crepitans
TTTCAAAAATTTAGCAAAACCAATAATTCATTTCAACTATAAGCTACCTCTTAGGGCAATAAAAATTTTTCAAGCCAAGATTAACCTAGGATGTGCCTAGATTGATGCAAAAATAGTGAACCCTGAAGCTCAAAAATTGCACTGAGTCCACTAGTGGAAGAATTTTTGAATTTGATGGTCATTCGCAAATTCTTGTAATTTTTTAAGTTGGCATAAAAAATCGAGGCAGTATAAAAATAGTCTTATTGATGGAATTTGGCCACAAAAACTTATGAGTAAGTAGAGGGGATTAAAATATGAATTTTAAAATGAATGACATAATTTTTAGAGGTTCGAGTGAATTACTATGTATTTTTGAAGTGTGCCAAAAAATTGAGACGGTTTTGGGATTTTCGGGAGGTTTCGAGACAACCCTTGTTATGTCAAAGGGGACCCCACACCATGCCAAGTGTCCAAAGAAGTTTTCCAAGTGGCAAAGCACACTTGACATGTGGAAATCCATAAAAATGGAATGAAAAAAATTTTCTTCCTCCTCTACTATTTCAATGCCAATGAGAGGATGAAAAGGCCATATCTCTTTCACTTCTTCACTAAAAATTGTGATTCTAGTTTCTAAATTTAATTTTTCCTATTAGCCACCATAGGAAAAACAAATTAGGGAAAAAGGATTTCTTATTGTAGATCTAAAAATCATCAAGGTAGATTGTCCAAAATTGTCACCTTTAGGTGACTTCATGGATGTTTCTTTAACATTTATTGGGATTTTTAGCTTCAATTTCATGCTAAATCATGCCTAACAGTTATGAGATTGTGAGTGTTAGGTGTTTGTCACAATTGGATGGCAATTTGAAGTCCACGAATAGGGTGGAATGCTACTATGGAAACTAGACAGCTTTAGGTTCTTATAGATTCAAGGGGTGGGCTTGTAAGTGAATTCTTCCATTCATTTCATACCCTAAAAATTTAGTAGCTTTTCCTTAGTTTTTCAAGGGTTTTGGTGTGTTGATTAACTTATAAAGGTGAATTACATGATGAGTTGATAATAATAGGTGAGTTTGGTGGCAAATTATTTGTTAGCCGAGAGGTTTTCTATGATGCTTTTTATGTGCTAATGGTATTTATTGTGTGTGTTATGGCATTTAGGGTATGACCTATGGATTTGGATGTTTTTAAGAAATGGAAATGCTTGTGAATTGATAGTAAGTTGCATGTATGGCCTTAGATGTGGACATGGCTGAGAGGTACATATGAAGTTTGATATGGGTATGTGTAGTTGAAGCATAAATGGCATTTAACTAGCCATAAGGTGTGAGGTAATTGTATTATTGTATGAATATTCTACCTATTGCCAAGACATATTATAAGCCTAGATTATTTGAAATGGCATGAAATATGGTTATGTAATTGGCCATTGTCAAAAGTGGTAGGTATGGAAATGATAATGTGCCTAGCCTAATTAGTATGTAATAGAATGGTAAAGGCATGTATATGAGGGTGGCTAAGCTATTAATTGATAGATAAATGTGTAATGAATATTATGAAAATGCATGACTAAGTCTAGAAAAAGGGTAGAACTTGAGGGCTATGATAGTGTAAATAAGCATCAAAGTGATGGAATATAATTATGCTAAATGTACCTAAAATGAAGTATTTATGTAAGCTACAATGGCTTAAATTATCTTGGAATGAATTCAATTAATATACATAATAAAATGGCATGTAATATAATGAAGGAATGGCATGAATAATGACTTTAAAAATGGACTAGCAACCAAGTACAAAAGTGGCTTGTAACCTTGCTATAAGTGCTATGGAATGTAAGTGAGAAACATGGATATTGTGTACCTTAAGGGCTATATCTTATAATGGATGATTATGGAATTTTGAACCCAAGGTCTGGTCTTATGAATGGCCTAGAATTTGTTGCTTTAGGGCCTATGAACTTGATGTAACTAGTGTTGAAAACTACACTAAATGTGGACCTAAGATGGTCCTAGAAATGAGAAAAATGGTTAAAAGGACTTATAACTGTCCAGTTGACCTATACATGAACCAAAAAATGTTAAATTCATGAGAAATAATGGTATGATAATTTAAGACACATTAAAACTTGTATATTGGTAATAACAAAACTTAAAATTATTTTGGGGATTTTACTTGGTAGAGCCAAAATGTGGCTATATCAGACTGGTTGAAAAATAAACTAGATAATAAAATTTATAACTATCTATTATTGCAACTTAAATATTATAAGAACACTATTGGTCAGTAAATGGACATAAAATGTGCTACTTGGCCTAGTAGTTAGACACCCACTGGATAGGTTGATCGGTTCTAGCAGCTGCTAGTTGTCTGATGTTCAGGCAATGATATTCATTGTGGTTGGAGAGGCTTATAGGCTGATCTCCATTATGTCATAAAGTGTTGACATTCTTTATGCCTTGGGAGGCCTATGGGTTGATCTCTATTATGTCACATTCTTGATGATGATTAATTATGGCTAGGGAGGCCTACGAGCTGATATCCATTATGTCACACAGATGTTGAGATTTTATTTATAGCTGGGGAGGCCAATGGGTTGATCTCCATTATGTCGCACAGATTGATGTTATTTATTTGTGGTTGGAGAGGCTATAGGCTGATCTCTATTATGTCAATATGCCGGTGTAGCGACGTAGGTCCAAAATGAGGACCACTATATCTATTTATTTTCCCTCTAGATCTAGTGTCTATAAGAGATATCTCCTAAATTAGGCCAATTAAAATAATTAAATAAAATTAATAAAACCACATATGACTATGAGACATAAGATAGGGGCATTTTAGTAATTTTCCACTAATAATGAATAAAGGCTTAGAATGGTATGGCTTGTAATAATTAATTGGATAGAACAGTAATTTTGCATGCTAAAGTCACAAATTAAACTTAGAACATCAATATACTACAAAAATAGAGGTTTTATGTGTGAATTAACTATTGGACATGTTTTTAGTGGTTGAATTCACCATTGAGTATTTTTATACTTAGCATACCTATTTCGGTGTGTAAGTACTGAGAATAGGGATGTCACCTCGTAAAACATGCAGTGGAGTTTAGAGGTCATATTAAGAAGGTTGATCATGTATAATGAGTATATTTTGCACTCTATGTACTTAGGTAGGGAATGGGTGTGATGCATATAAGAAACACAGATCAAAATTTATTTATAACATGTTATGTTGTAAATATTCATGTGATTGGTTTTTTTATGAATGTATGCTCTATGATGATGCTTGTGAGCTTAAAGCTCTCTGTATTTTTCATTATGGCCTAAGGCTTGTGATTGTAGTGTGATAGATGATGTTGATAAAATGATTTGGGGAATTAGAAGGGTCTGGGAGATATGATATATGACATAAAAGTGTTTATAAGTAGAAGAGAATTTTAGGATAGTAACTCGGGTTTATTCTATTGAATTTTTAGGAATATTGGGCTGTGTTAAAATCCTTCTAAAATAGCCTGAACAAGATAATATAAACTTAAATGGACTATTAGAACTGGCCAAATTAAATTAGGAATCTTATAGGGGGTGTCACAAATTATGACCTTAAAGCACTATTATGATGTTCAGGTTGTAATATGATCTATGGGTTGAGTATGGCCTTTAGGAACTATTATGACCTTTGGGTCCTAATATGATTTATGTTTTTAGTATAGCTTTTGAGCATTAATATGGCCTTTGAGCATTAGTATAGCCTTTAAGCATTATTATGGTTTTCGAGCATTTGTATGGCTATAGGGCAATAATAAGGCCTTCGAGCACAAATTAATCCCATTATACAATATTAGATAGTTATCTTTTAGGTATAGGCTTAATATAAACAATTTTTTTACATATAGATAAGTATACAGTTCAACTAAAGTCAAAGCATGGTAATTATAAAGCTAAGCTAAATAAAGATGTTTGTAACTAGTATGCATGAGAATTCATTATGCTTATTTTAAGCTATTGCTTATACACTTTTACATGGTTGTAGTATTCTATGCATATTTATGCTTATGATGATGATTTTCATTAAAATAATGTAAATGTATGATATGCATATAGCCATAAATATGTTATATTGATTACACCACTAAGAATTCGCTTAGTGCATTATTTTTATTTGTGATGCATAGTTAAGGAAATAGAATAGAGTCAAACCTTTAATATTAGCAGAATGATCAAGAGAAGATTTCTTTTGGTACTTTTCTTCTCTTTAGTATGTTATGTCGTGTATTCATAATAGAGGAACTCTTCTGTAATTTGAAGGATTAGGTCTAATATGTGTTGTAAATAATTTTGTAACTCTTTACATCAACTTTTTATGTGTTTATATAGTTATGTATGATGATGTATGACTTGTATGATATATCATCTTATAATTAAGTTGAGGGTGTTAATTTGAGATTGGATGGTTAAATGCACTAATATGGAGTTGAGAAGATTTAATATGGGATTAAAAGACTTTTAAGGTGAAAAGATGGATGGATTTAGTAAAGCAAAATATTGGCTGCATAAAATATAGTAGATCATGTAGCAGTTGAGATGCACTCTAAACAAATATACAATTTGTGCTACTTCACTTGTTTAGGATGAGGTATTCAAATGGTGAGAGACCATTATAGCACACAAGGGGCTTAAAGATTGACTTGGGAAATCTTTTTTTGAGAGTTTAAGAGAAGTAAATCACTGAGCATTATCTAGACAAAATAAGACAATAGTTTATTGATTTATAGTAAAGACATAGATCTATAGTAGAGTATGAGAAAGAGTTTGCCAAGCTTAGTCAGTCTACTAATAGATGGTTTGCACATATGAAAATGAATGCAAGTGGTTTGGAAAGGGGCTAAACCTTGACATAAAGCTTCTACTAGCTCTTATGAGCCTAGGGATTTCTCTGCATTGGTTGTAGCTTGTCAAATAGTGGAAGAAATCCAAAAAGATAAGAGAGATAATTTCTAAAGGAAGAGGCCTTTTAGGTATCAGCAAACCAATTTAGTCTTTAAATTGGAAAAGAAATAAAAGGTTGATTAGGCTAAGCATTATAGAGTTAGAGATAAGACTAGACACATAATTACTGTTAAGGTTTAAGAAGCCAATCTAGACAACAGAATCTGACTACTAGGAATGTATCACCACCTTAATGTGAGCTCTATACCAAGAAATACAGGGGCACATGTTGGATGACTATGTTAGTAGGACATTGGAGATATGGCTCCAAAGGCCATATTGCTAGAGTTTATTAGAAAAGGCCTATAGAATTTACCTAGAAGAGAGAAAAGAAAGACACAAGAGATTGAGTAGTCAGAGAGACAAGTTTAAGAGTAGAGCACTAGCTAGAAAATATGACATTTAAGTAAGAGAAAAACCTAGTACACTAGAGGTGACGGCAATTATTTTCCTACTCTTTGATTTTTCTACTTTATCATTAATAGATTCGAGTTTTATATATTCATATATTTGCATCGTGTGGGCACAAGATCAAGGTTTACAATATAAGATGTTAAATAAAGAGATTTTAGTTACCAATATGATAGGGCAACATGTTTCAGTGAACAAAGCCTATAAGTAGTGTCCTTTGTTTATACAAGGACATATGTTTGCAACTAATATCATTGAGTTGCCTTTCTATTTATTCTACCTAATCTTTGGCATAAAATAGTTGTTTAAGTATCAATCAAAGGTAGGTTGTAGAAAAAAATAGATCTCTCTTATAATAAAGGATGGATTGGAGGTCACAATTGTTGGTGAGAGGTTAAACTTTGTCTCTAATGTCATATCAATAGTTATAGCTAAGAGGATGTTAAGAAAAGATGCCAAGCTTATTCGGCCCATGTGTATGACACAAGAAGAGATAAACCAAATACAAGTAAGATGCTGGTTCTTTTGCAATTGTTCATGTTTTCCTAGAAGAGCTACCTAATTTACAATTAGAACGAGAGCCTAAATTTTTGATGGATGTGTTACTTAGTAAAATGCCAGTGTCTATAGCTCTTTATAAGATGGCTCTTATGAATTTAAAAGAATTGAATATCCAGTTGCAAGAGTTGTTAGATAAAGGTTTTATTAGGTCAAGTGTAACACAATAGGGAGGTCTTATTCTATTTATGAAAAAGAAGGGTGGTTCTCAAAGGTTATGTGTGGAATACTAACAATTAAATAAAGTGACTATCAAGAATAAGTATCCACTACCAAAGATTGATATTTTTTTATTTGCTCAAGTTGTGTTTTCCATGATTAACTTAAGGTTTGGATATTATCATTGAAGGGTTAAATAGTCAAATGTGTCGAAGATAACTTTTAGAACTAGATATGGCCCTTTTGAGTTTTTAGTAATGATGTATATGTTTACCAATGCTCTGAGCACCTTTTATGGATTTGATTAATTAGATCTTTCCTTCATTTTTATACCAGTTTATCGTAGTGTTTTTTGACAGCATCCTAGTTTTTTGAAAGAATAAAGAAGAGCATGAGCAATATCTAAGGTCAATTTTATAGACGTTGAGAGATAAGAATCTCTATCCCAAGCTTAGTAAGTATAAGTTTTTGTTAGATAAGGTGTCTAAGAATCATACAGTAGCAACTCCTTTACCTTCTTCTTTAGCAAAGCTTGTACTATAAGTGATTTAGGAAATATACCTAGAGAGGCTTATGAAGATGGGAGTGAAGGACTTTAAGGATGAGGAGCTAGATAGATCTCATAAAGTAAAATATTGGCTAGAAAGAATAATAAAGAGCATGTAGTAGTTAAGATGCACCTTAAAAGAGTATGCAATTTGTGCTACTTAACTTTTTTCAAAAAAAGGCATTCAAATGGTGGGAGACTATTACCATAAACAAAGGCCTAAAGATTTGACTTATGAATTCTTTCTTCATGTGCTTAAGAAGAAGTACATCACTTATTAGTATCTAGACAAGATGAGAAAAGAGTTTGTAGATTTGAGGTAGAGACAGAGGTCTATATCAGAGAATGAGAAATAATTTACCAAGCTTAGCTAGTATATTAATGAGATGGCTTCCATTGAAAAAGATCGATGCAAGCGGTTTAAAAAAAGGCTCAAACTTGATATTAAGCTTCAAAAATATCCTTTGAAGCTTAGGGATTTCTTTACATTGGTTATAGCTTGTCAAAAATTGGAACAAATCCAAAAAAAGAAGAGAGATAGTTTCTAAAAGAAGAGGCTTTTAGGCATGAACAAGCTATTTCAACCCCTATAAAAGAAAAGAAATAAAAGGTTGAGCAACTTAAGCATTAATAGAGTTAAAGATATGATCAGACATAGAAGTTGGATCAAGGCTTAAGAGCCTAGTCTAGACAATAGACTCAAACTATCGATGCTCAAAAATTTACAGCTAAGATTGTATCATTAGCCTAGAGTTAGAACTGTAATGGGAGACACAGAGGCACATGTTGGATGACCATATCAAGAGTATGTTAGGGATATGGCTCTAAAGGCCATATTGCAAAAGATTGTTCGATAAAGCTTGTAGATTTTACCCAAAAAAGAGATAATAAAGATAACGAAGATTAAGTTTGAGGTAGTCAGATTGACAAGTCTAGTAGTAGAGCACTAGCTAGACAATATGACATTAGGGCAAGAGAAGAAGCTAATACATTAGAGGTGATTGTGGCTATTTCCTACTCTTTGATTTACCTACTTTAGTCTTGATAGATTTGAGTTCCATATATTTATACATCTTCACTACACGGGGACAAGATCGGGGTTTTCAATTTGAGATGCTAGATATAGAGATTCTAGTTATCAATGCAATAGGGTAGCATGTTTTAGTGCATAAAGTCTAAAAGGAGTGTCCTTTATTTATAAAAGGACATGAGTTTGCAACTGATCTCACTATGTTTGCAATTGATCTCATTAAGTTGCCTTTCTATGAGTTTGACCTGATCTTGGGTAGGGATTGGTTGTCCAATTATCATGCAGAGGTAAATTATAGAAAGAAATAGATCTCTCTTAAAATAGAAACTAGATTAGAGGTTATAGTTATAGTTGAGAGGTTAAACTATATATCCACTGTGATGCCAACAATTATTACTAAGAGGGTGATAAAAGGAGTGCAAAGGTTATTTGGCTCTTATGTGTGACACTAGAAGTGATGAACTAGATGTAATTAAGATTCTGGTTGTATTAGAGTTTGTTGATGTTTTCTTAGAAGCATTACTAGGTTTACTACCTGAACGAGAGCTTGAATTTTTTATTAATTTGTTACCTAGTACAACATCAATGTCTATAGCTCCTTATAGGATGGCTCTTATAGAGTTAAAAGAATTGAAAGTCCAGTTGCAAGAGTAGTTAGATAAAGGTTTTATCAGGATGAGTGGATCACTATAGAGAGCAGTTATCCTATTTATGAAAAAGAATGAAGTTTTTTGAGGCTATGTGAAAATTACCGAAAGCTAAATACCACTAAGAATAAGTATCCAATGTGATAGGAATGATGGTCTATTTCATCAACTAAAAGGATCAAGTGTTTTTTTACAAAATTGACTTGAGGTCTTGATATTATCTGTTAAGGATTAAAGAGTCAGATGTGCCAAAGATAACTTTTGGAATTAGATATATGCACTATGAGTTTTTGCTAATGTTGTTTAGGCTTACTAATGCTCTAGCTACCTTCAAAGATTTGTCGAATTGTGTTTTACATCAATTTTTTGACAAGTTTTATGGTAGTGTTTATTAATGACATCATAATTTATTTAAAGAATAAAGAGGACCATAAGTAGCATCTATGGCCAGTTTTACAGATGTTAAGAGATGAGAAGCTTTGTGCCAAGCTCAGTAACTGTGAGTTTTGGTTGGATAAAGTGTCCAAGTATTATGTAGCAATAGCTTTTCCACATCCTCTACTAACATAGACTGCAATGCAAGCCCTTCAAAAAAATATATCTAGAGAGGCTTAAGAAGATAGGGGTTAAGGACTTCAAGAGTGAAAAGCTGGATAGATTTAGTAAAGTAAAGTATATGTTGGATAAAATAGTGATGATCATACGGTAGTTGAGATACACTCTAGAGGAGTATATGATTTGTGCTACTTCACTTCCTTAGGATAAGGCATCCAAATGGTGGTAGACTATTATAGTACACAAGGGGCCCAAAGATTTTACTTGGGGATTGTTTCTTTAGGAGTTTAAAAAGAAGTACATCATTAAGCATTATCTAGACAAGATAAGATAAGAGTTTGTGGATTCAAGGTAGAGATACAGGTTTTATATCAGAGTATGAGAAAAGAATTTGCTAAGCTTAGTCAATATGTTAATAAAATGGTTTCCACTAATAAAGACCGATGAAAGTAATTTAAGAAGGTTCTTAACCTTGATACTAAGCTTTAGGTGGCCCCTACGAAGCTTAGGGTTTTCTTTACATTAGTTGTAGCTTTATCACATGGTGGAAATCAATCTAAAAAAGAAGAGAGAGAGTTTCTAAAAAAAGAGGTCCTTTAGGTAAGAAAAAGCTAGTTTAGCCCCTACAATAAAAAAGAAACTAAAGGTTGATCAGCTTAAGCATCAATAGAGTTAGAGAGAGGAACAAATATGGAAGTTAGGTCAAGGTTCAAGAGCTTAGTCTAGACAATAGACTTAGACTATTAGTGCTAAAAAAAAAGGAATGAATTATTGATCTAGTGTGAGCATTGCAATAGGAAACACAAGGGCACATGTTAGATAACCATATTAGGTGTATGTTATTGATATGACCCCAAAGGGTATAGTGCCAATGATTGTACAATAAAGGTTGCAAATTTGCCATAAAGAGAGATAAGAATATGAGATCAAGTTAGTTTTAGAATAGAGCACTAGCTAGACAATATGTCATTAAGACATGAGAAAAGGTTGATGCACTAAAGGTGATAGCAGTTATTTTCATACTATTTTATTTTCCTACTTTAGCCTTGATAAATCCAAGTTCCATAAGTTTATATATCTGCATTACATAGGCATAGGATTGGGGTTTACAATATGAGATGCTAGATGTAGAGATTCGAGTTAACAACATGATAAGGCAACATGTTTTTGTGAAGAAAGTCTATAATAAGTGTCTATTGTTTGTAAAAAGATGTGAGTTTTTAGCTAATCTCATTAAATTTCCTATTTATAAGTTTGACCTAATCTTGTGCATAGATTTGTCATCGAAGTATCATGTAGTAGTTGATTACAGAAAAAAGTGGATCTTTTTTTTTAAAATAATGGATGGATTAGAGGTTACAAATATAAGTGAGAGGTCGAACTTTATGTCAAATGTGATATTAGTAGTTATAGTCAAGAGGGTGATAAAAAAAGAGTGCCAAGCTTATTTTGCCCATGTGTACTACACTAGAAGAGATGAACCAAATTCAAATAAAATGTCAATTGCAACATAGTTTGTTGATGTTTTCCCATAAGAGCAACCGAATTTATTGCCAAAATGGGAGTTTAAATATTGGATTAATGTGTTACCTAGTACAATACCAATCTCTATAGCTCTTTTACAAGATGTGTAATGCTCACGATTTAAGGCTCCGTGAACAATGCCATAGAGCTCGAGACATATGGTCGGGTTGCTGAGTCACTTGCATGTGGATCGAGGTAGTGGCACTAGTCAAGAAATTTTGAGGGGCTCTAAAATGATGAAAAAGGAAAAATAAAAAAATTAGCAGAACTAATAATTCAAATTAAGTAATAAGGAATGTTTTTGTGCAATAAAAAAATTTTTTGGTTGGGAATGACTCGGAAAGTGCTTGGATGGCCTAGAAAATACTGGACCTTAAAGCTTAAAAATTCCACAGAGTTCATCGATGAAAGAATTTTTGAACTCAGAGGTCGTTTGCAAATTCTCTAAATTTTCAGGGTTGGCACATAAATCGAGGTAGTTCAAATATTGTCCTATCGATGAAATCTAGCCACAATAATTTACGGATAGCTAAAGGGAATTAAAATAGGAATTTGGAAACAAACATCATAATTTTCTAAGGTCTGAGCTATTTTTATGAATTTTTAAAGTTTTTCAAAATATTTGGATAATTCAAGAAAGTTTGAGACCACCTATGACATGGCAAGGTAGGCCCCACACCATGATAAATGGCTATACAGGCTGCCAAATGGCATTTGGCAGCCTGTATAAGTGGAAATCCATTTGTTTGAGTTAAAGCCATTTTTTCCTTTTCTAGCCTACTGCCGGCACCACACCTTCACCAAAATCACCTTAGCTTCCTCCTTTGACCACCATTTGAGCTGGTTCTAGTCCCTAAAAATTCTCCTGTATGTCAAGCATCACTAGAAACAAGAAGCACATCAAAAGCAATAGCCAATTGTGAGATAAAATTCACGGAAGGAGATAGATTCCAGACTATCTAGAACAAAGAGGGTAAGGTGAGTTTTGATTAATTCCTCCATTTCCCTCATTCTTTTTGGTTGCTAAATTGTGCTAGGAGGTACCTAAGACTTTTTTATGGTTGTATTTAAGGCATAGGTGGCCATTGGAGGCCAAATTAGAGCTCATAAAGGCAAGGAAAGACTACCATGATAGGCTATCTAGTGTGTGTAACTGCAGGAGTTTTCAACACTTCTTCTAAGGTATGTGGACTTTTGTCTTTTTCTCTTGATTTTAAGTGAATGGGGTAGTTCATCTTCACTGAAGGTGGCTAGGAAATCAGAATTGAGAGTGACTACATCCTTGAACATGTTAGTTTTCTTTAGTCTTTGCTGGAATTTAGATTGTTATTATATGTAAGTGTGTGGTTTCCTTCATTTACATGCTAGAATTGTGGCTATTCATGGTGAGTCAATTGAAACTCTTGCTACCTATGATGAATTGGGGGTGGTAATTAGAATGTTAGGTGTGGAAAAAAGGTGAATTTGGGCAAAGAAAAAACAATGGAATGTGTTCTTGTGTGTGTACCCATGAGTTATTTCATACAAGTTTGACCAAATGTTATGTGTGCCTTGGTAAATTGGGTTGACTTGAGGTGTATATGGCTGTAATTAGGTTTATGGCATGTAAAAATAAGTAATTAGGTGTAAAGAATGGAAATTAGGCTTCCCTCTTTCAAGTACTCGAGACAATTGGTATGGTTTGTTAATTAGTGATTCAAATTTGCTAATGGAATTAAGTATATTATTGTAGCTTGTTATTATATTGAATGTGGTTAGGGAATTAGTCAAATATAAAGTGTAGGATTACAATGATTTTCACATAAAATTAGGCCTTGAGAGGAGTAAGGAAGCATTAAGTTAAACTAAAAAGTCAAGTATAAAGTAATGACATAAAAGAAAATTTTAAGTATGCCATTGAAAGGCTAGTAATAGATCTTGTAATTGGCTATGGAATTAGAATAGTTTAGGGCTCGAATCCCCACAATTTGGCTATAAACTTAGCTGAGTATAGTTGCCAAGTTCCAGGAAAACAAGCTTGAAAAGAACCTTAATAATTGAATCAGATTTAGGCTTAAAATAGTCCTCAAAGTTTGGTTTCAAAGATGCCTAAAATGACTTATAACTATCCAGTTGACCGCTACCTGAACCAAAAATGTCACTGGATAGGAAAAATTGTTTTCTCTAAGTAAAAATGCCATAAAAATTCATGATATATGATAGTTTAATTTAGCAACTAGAAACCTAAAAATTTTTTTGAGATTATTACCCGATAGAGCCAAAAAGTGGTTGCACCAATTTGAATAAAAATTTAAAGCATTTGATAAAAATTCTAACTATCTATTTTTGGAATCTAAATATTATAAGAATGTTTTTGGTCAATAAATTACATTAAAATTAAGTAACTTGGCCCATTGGTTAGACACCTATTAGATGGGTTGACCAGTCAACTTAGGGTTTTGCAGCTGCTAGTTTCTCTATTGACTGAAGAGGTCCATAAATTAATCTCTATTATGTCACCCAGTCTTTGTGAGTATTTATTAGTGGTTAGAGAGGTCTACTGACTGATCTCTATTATGTCACCCAGTTATGGATAATTAATTGTGGCTAGGGAGGCCTACAGGCTAATCACCATTATGTCACATAGTATTTTTATTGTGTCTAGAGAGGCTATGGCTAATCTCCATTATGCACACAGGTCGGTGCAGCATACAAGTCCATAATGGGGACCATTACACCAGTTATTTGCCTCTAGATCTAGTGTCTTAAAGTGTTATCTCTCTAATCGGGCCAATGAAATAAATTAATTAATAAGCAGATTAAGCATTAAGAATGAAGAGTTGAGATTAAATTAAAGGATTTCCTTAGCAAATAATAAGAGGATAGTAGGAAGGGCAATTTGTTAAATTTCCACATACAAATGAATGATAAAATTTCTAAAAGGCATACTCATTTGCAATGGTAATACTAGGTTTAAAATGATTACTGAAATTAAAAATAGATATTTTAGATAGTAAATATCTTAAGGGCATACTAGTAATTTGGCATCTTAATAAGTAATTAGGTAATTTAATTAAGTAATTTATGCCTTTAACTACAAAGGTCAGCTAATAACATCATATCATGATTAAACTGCTTAAGTTCACCACTAAGTATCTCGTATACTCAAAATACCTATTTTGTGCATAGGTACACAACAACAAGAGCTTGCCAAGTAAAATGCGATTACAATAATTCGGAGGACACAAGAAAAGGTTTAATGTAATTATTGTATAGTTTATCATCCATGTACTTAGGTGTGAGTTAGACAACACTTATATCTAATTTGTGGACATGTAATGTAAATTAAGTACTTATAACATGCAGATGTAAGTAAAGTATATGTACATTT
>CANXYI011856631.1:0-18479 GCA_948208565.1 Hura crepitans
GTACATAAGAACAAATGAAAAATAGATGACATGAATTGTAATACTTACTTATAGTGATACATGATAAATGATTAAAAATGTACCTAAGAAATAAATCAAGAATATAAATATATGTAAAAGAATACACTGAGAAAGTAAGAGATCATATGTAAATAAAATACCTCAAAATGTATACATATAAAAACATGCACGAAAGAAAACAAAAGTGAATGTCTATAGGTATAGAAATAAAATCATAAGCTATGACAACAACAATAACATTTGTAAACAGTAATACACGATTAATAAATAAGAATGCATATAAGAAAGGCTTAAGGAACAATCAATTAGATAGATGTAATAAGAAAATGGGTAACCATGTATGAGTATAAAGTATCAAACCATAAATGTACATGTGTATATGAAAGGAAAGTTGAACTCGACAAATTTAATTGTTTATATGCCCCGATGACCTAGACAATTACAACTTAGGATAGGTTGATCGATCAATTAGGGAGCATATGATCACATGGCTATTTAGGGAGAGTTTCTCCCACTTATGTTTACTTGAAGCCCCGCAAATGTTACATAAGCTCTCCAGTGCCACACTTGTTCATATGTTACTTAGACATTTCGGTGTTGCACTTGTTATATGTCTTGTTATCCTAGCATGGGAAATTGTATAGGGTATCAAAGGCCACATAGATCACATGTAAAATGAAATTTGAATTAATCTAATAAACAAAGGCAAAGTAAGATTTATATAGATATAATAAGTATGAGAAAGATTATAGTGTTACAAATTTTAAATTAGTATACTACTTGGAAAATAAACTATTATGAAATAAATAAGTCATATTGATATAAGATATCATACGATGATAACAATATGAGTAAATAAAATTTAAAGGTCAGACTGTAGTTTTAAAATTTTAAAGGAATTTAGCTACACTCTGAATAGGTAACAAGGTCACCTAGCGGCACATTGTAAGAGATTCCAATTGATAATTGTTTACACATAAGTATATACATAATAAAGAGAAGAGGTACAAGTTATAGTCACATGAAAATAATACAAGAAGATTCATATGAAATATAATAAAAAGAATATTTATAAATTAATTTATCAAATCAAGTTATAAATGTAAAAAGTTGCAATATGGATCACAAAAAAAAAAAAAAAGAAAACGAAAAAGAAGAAGAAAAAGAAAGAGATGAAAAAAAAGTAATACATGTAATCATAAGTACGTGTAGTTGTGAACTCGTGCACAAGCATTACAAGGAATAGATCAATAGTTATCTATAAGACTTAATAAATTTATTAATAGTATTTGTAAGTGATATACATGCATTTTGCTAAAGTACATGTAATGGATAAAAGAAGATGTGAGGCTTAGTAAAAAGTTAGTATATAGAAGTATTAAACAAGTAAATGATTGACATTCAAAATACTGAAACAAAATAGATACACAAGAAACCATAGGATACAAAAAGGAAAATTTATATAAAATAAAGGGGTAGATTGTGTACATAACTACGTATAATTGTACAAGATAGAAGTAATACAACCTATACGAGTCCTTAATGAGTTTTGTAAATGAATACGTGAAAAGATCTGGGAACATTTGCATATGTAAAAGGATCTAGGAATATTAATAGGAATATAAGTAAAGGTAGATGAATCCAACACATAAAAAGAAAACATAAATACATAAATAAAAGTTATAAGTAAAGTAACAAGATTCACTAGCAGACCTACACACTAGTTATATAAAATAGTTAAAAGCTATAAATAGTTAGATATGCCACTCTAATAATGTTATTGAAATATAAATATAATAGATACATAAACATGAATCATAATTTTAGAATATACCACTGAGAAAACTTTGCTTCGCACACTGGCTTCTTTGCCGATACGTAGGTTTTGGATCGGGTCGGGTGAAGTAGCGGATTGAGTTCCAACAACATTAAGAGTTCTCAAGCTAGATGTACAGGTAAGAAAAGTCCACTATGAGTATTCGTGTATGATTGAATATTCTTGTATGTACTAAATGTGTAAATATTATGTAATTATATGTCCATGAACACTAGGTTATGAATATTTGTATAGAAATAGAAATTTTGTATATGAATCCTGTATCGAATGATAACTAAATATTATGAAAGTTTACTTGATATGTGTATGTGCATGTTAGATGGTATGAATACTGTGATATGTATACTGAAATAACTAGATATAAGATAAAGGTAACTTGATATAGGAATCGTAATTGAATCGGTAACTGTGACATCCTGTACCTAAATTGTTTTATCGGTTGGGTATAAAGGTATTACACTAATTCATACAAAGCAAAGTTAAGATCCTATTGTTTATGTATTGTACTTAGCTTAACACGCCTAGCTTTTCATAAAGCTAAACCTCTATGCCAGTTATGATAACAACTCTATCAGACATGAATAATAATCACATATGATAGAAACATATATCTTACTCAAGAACGGGGTCCACTAAGCTTCTATAAAGGCTTTGACTTCGCTCCATTCTCATTAGATAACTTAGAGGTATAAAGGATCTTCTGTGTTATTACTGCCTTTCCTTATCTTTTTAATTTTTATAGCAACACTCCTTCTCACAAACAATTTTAAAGATTATTAAAGGTATATGGTAGTAAAATATCTCACATTATTTATCATAAATCTCATATAAGAAAACTTCTGAGTTTATTTATGCTTTCATTTAACAAAGCATTATGGAATACAAGAGCTAGTGCCTTTAGTATCGTTTTCCAATTTATTTCACACAAAACATCAAAACATTAAAAGCATACAAAAAACCAAGAAGATAGCTATGGCTCTAGTCTTATTATCTAGCTGTTACAAGAATCTCAAGACTTTTGGAGTAAGTGGAAAAATGAGTATCAAGATTATGACACCTAATCAAAATAACAAGGACACAAAGCAAAAGGAATGCTGCTATTAGGACACTTAGCAAAACATATGCTACTATTAGGACATGTAGCAAGATGACTCCCACCTTTTCTTTTAGAATCTTTGGATTACTTTAATACCTCAATTATTCATGCTGAGGCTAACATCACAATGATGGATTACTCTATTAATGTTTTCTAACCCCGACATCCCAATTTTAATCATCATCTTCCTATGTTTGGGCCATCTTTATGTCTTTTTCTTCAGTGCACCTTTCATTACTTTCGGCCACCTTTTCCCACATCTTATATATTTTGATTTGAATCCCATGCTAAGACTCTTATCCCTTAGCCTTAGAAGAAGTTCCTTTGCTCTATGTTTTTCTTTTATCATCCCTTGAATTAGAGCATTAACAAGAAGGTTTTTGATTGCTATGATTACAAAAATTCTTCTATCTCCAAGGATAACTTTATCTTGGCTTAGAATTACTTCTTCAAGAATGGATTTAATGAACTCAATTTGTAATACTTGGTTAATAATATTTGATTCTTCATATTTTTTCCATTCAAATCTTAAAAATTGATTGTTAACCTTTTATGGTTTAACAAGTTCCCATGCTGGTGTAAGATATAGATTCCATATCTAATAAGGATAATAAAATTTACCATCCTCTTCATACTCTATGATTGTACTTATAATATGGAAAGACAGGCTTGTATAATTTTAGCAGGTTTAAATCCTTTATTATATTTATTGCCACTTGTACAATCCTTAAGAGTAATGAATACACAAAAGCATATTCCACATTTACCTTAATGATTTATGCCATTCCTAATTCTATGAAACATATGCTTTTGGCAACCCTATCTATATTGAGTCTTAAAGCTGGTTTTTCATATGGTTGCCAATGCATGTAGAAGTATAACATAGAACAATCGTGTAAAGAGTGATCTATCGAGTCAACTATCTTCCTCTTAATAGTATACCTTACATCATTTGGCTGTACTTGAGTTATTTGTTTAAAAAGCCTCATTCTTTCTAAAACTTATAGAAGGAATTCTTTTTCTTCTGTTGGGCATAAATCAATTTATTCTTCTAACTTTTGGTTATATGAGATAGCTTCATCTATAAAATGTTTAAGTTGTTGGAAGTCTTTCCTTACAAGTCCTGCCTTTAAGCTTGCACATAAAATAGATCCATCATTTGAAAGATGAAGACCTTTGATATTTTGTAAAAACTATAGGGTCTGCTTATCCTCAAATATTTGATCAACTATTTAATCAAACTTTTCTGCATATTTTTTGTAACTCTTGCTACTAAACTCCTAACTAGACTATTTTTGGAAATTTTTGCAAGATGGAATGGGATTTTTAGCCCATTTTCATGATAAAATCTTACTTTAAAATCATATTTACTAAATGGTTCTCCTAATATATCACATTCTAGGCCATCCTCGAGAAGATTATCTTGTGAATAATCAAAAAGATAATATCCAGAGTTTTTATCAAACTCTTCCCCATTAAAGGTTTGATTTGGAATCCTTTAGGATTCACATGCTTTCACATCAGCTTCGTGACTTGAAATGTGACCTTTTGTTATTTTATAGCTTAATGTGCTCTCCTTTGGTGAAGAAGTTAGGCTTTTAAGACTTCTCAAAGCTTTTTTTTCAACTCCATTCTTTGTCTTTTCATCTCTCCTCTTCGGTTTGACCAGTCTTTTCGAACTTGTTGCTAACTTCTTATAACATTCTGAATATAGATAACATATAACATCTTTTGATGCTTTTATTTTTACCGTCTTTAAAGGGCCATGGCTTTTACCCTAATTCTTCTTTTTTTTTTTCTCTTAAGAGGACATTCTTTCCTTGAATGCCCTTGCATTTTGCATGTCTAACATAGCTTGTTATGGTAGTAAGATCCATATGCAAAATTAGAAAGTTCATGTGAAAAAGAATCAACTATTACATTTTTATCAGAAGAAATATATTTAATATCAAACATGTAATAAATAAACCATTCTTGGAACCTCAAGAGTCTAGTTTGTCTATTCTTTTTAAGTTCAAATTTATAAACCTTTTTATATAGGTTGAATTTGTTTTAAGAGTAAACCTTTTAGATGCTAAAAAGATATAAAAGGCTTTAATTCCATATTTTACTGCTACTAACTCATTTTCATGAACTGGATAATTCAATTATGCAACTTTAAAGGTTTCGGACCAATAGTTACAAATATGTTCTTATTTTTTTTGCTTGATTTTTAAAACTGCTCCCGTACTCCTATCTAAAGCATCTGCTTTCAAGACTAACTTATTAAAAGGCAAATTTAAATAAGGAAAAATTTTCATTTTTTCTTTTACCTAAATTACAACCTAAATGTATTCCTTATCCTAATACCAGGGATTTTTATCAGATGTTTTCTTTGCAATCCTTCCAAGGTATTTGGAAAGATCTTTCATGAATTATCTAGCACAGTTAGCAAGTCCACAAAACTTTTGTACTTACTTCTTATCTTCCAGTTCATTAGGGAATTGAGTAATTTTCTCTTAGATATGACTTTGCAGCTATATTTTGCTGTAGTATCAATCCTTAAAAAGTTTACTCTTTCTTTAAATCATTTTGTCTTTCTCTCAGATAGAATCATACCTTCCTTTTGGAAGATATTAGTCACCTGTTTAAGGTGACTCAATTATTCATCTTCATTATTATTGAAGACTAACAAATAATCTATATAAGACCATATAAAATTTCTTTAATGTCTTAAAAGTATTATCCATTTTGTGTTGAAATATGCCTAGGGCATTTTTAATCCTAATGGCATTACTAACCATTCATACATTCCCCGCGGCATATTGGACATTGTTAAGAGTATTGAATTTTCCTTTATTTTTACCTACCAATAACCACTTTTTAAATCAAATTTAGAAAAAAAAAAAGGAAAGTTGTTTAAGATTTACCCAATTTATGATATCTCCCGTAGTGAGAATCTTATAGCCATCTTCTTTTATGGCTTAATTTACCTAATGGTAGTCTTTAACTATTCATGCTTTTCCATGCACTTACTCTCTAAGGTTAATTATAATAAAGGATGGATTGGATTATGGACTAATACTATCTCTAATCAAATCTGTGATGCCTCTCACTTGTCCTGCTAGCCGGATTCAAATGAAAGATGACACATTGTGACACTCCTTACTCGAACTATTACTAGCTCGAATAAGAGATGACACGTTTTTATTATCTTTTTAAAGTCCTTTTTATATGTGTGATAATTATGAAATGCCCTGGGCTCACATGTAAACAAAATATGTCTTGCATACACATGTAGATAAATGGAGCTATCCCGCTAAGGCAAAAACCCAGTATCATAACGGCTGCATGGTGCCATATCCCAAAATTAAAATAGCATAAAATAGCACTTCTATAAAGTCTCAACCTTAATCCATCATTTTAAATCCATCTGATCCTCACAACCTATCTCAGTCAACATTATCACAGTCAATCCATCATATCAATCACAACAGTCATACCATTAACACGCATTCAAATCCACACACATACATTCCATAGTAATATAACCTCTGTCATATTAAATTACATAGTCAAGCTAAAATTAGGTAGAATATGTACATGACACAAAACTAGCTTATCCCAACAATCTACATATGAGTGCCATTCACTTTTATATAAATCACACACTTACACACACAAATGTGTATATGCCTTACACTACCATTTACGAGATCGTTAACATTTCTCATTCCTTACCTCCAAACAATAATGTGCCATTACCACTAAGCCTATTACACTCCAATTATGTCAATTTTAACCATGATTACATAAATTACCATTATGCCCTTCATGTTCACACCATTCGACCATTATAGGTTCTCTACCATTTAATTTATTTTTCATCCGTTTTTCATTAATTTCATTCATTTAACATCTAATAAACCCTAATATACCATTATTAACATTTTAGGGTTATCCAAATCCCTAAACTAACAAAATGGACATAATGCACATACACTTGAAAATGCACTATACATAAAAGTGTACACATATTTTATTGAATAAACTTACAAAGCGATTGTTCGACTTCTTAAGAGGCACCTTAAACCTTCTCATTTTCTTTTGCTTGGCTATCCTCTACTTTTTCTAAGGAACTTAATAAAAATTTAATTAGAAAAATTCATAGAAAATTCTACACTACACCAAACTTGAAAGTAACATTCGAATTATTAAACAATACATGCATAGTTACCTAAAAAAATGCTAGGGTTCTAATTTAGGGTTTACCTTGATTTAAGGGTTAGAAACCCTAAACCTTTTAACTGCTCTTTTTCCTTTAATTCACATTCTTCTTGCAAAACTATCACCAAATTGAAGCTTTAGACACGAAGATGTTTGATTTCATGTATAAAATAGAGCTTAAGGTTAAGAATTAGTGAAAAAATGAAGAAGCAAAGTGAGAGGAGAGAGAAAATGGTAGCGTCGGCCACATATGGGAGGAAGAAGATGGCTTTTTTAAGCTTATGCACACACCCACATAAGCCTACCTTTTATATTAAGACCACTAACAGCTATGATTTAGCCACATGGTGATCCCATGGCTACGATTAATCCTATTTAAGTTTAAAGCTTTAAAAATGTGATTTTAATCTTTAAAGCCTCTAAAAATTCCTCTCTAGATACCAATGCCTAAAAACTAATGAAAACTCGGTTAATTAATCAATTGTGTTCTCAATAAATTAAATAAAATACTTATCAATGTAAGAAATTCTAATTTTAGCACCATTGGACTGTTTGGAATTTTTGACCTTTAAATCATGTTATTTTCAAGTCATTTTGAGCACATCCAGAATATTTTATCATTCGGCTTGAATTAAATTATTATTCATAAGACACCAACATAAAATTTTTAATTGACTCAGTGATCACTCCAATAACTTTATTTTCATTTCTAATTTCACCCATTATTGTTTTATGATTAGTACTTCTTCTTAGTCACCTACATGTAACCTGATTCTCAGGAAATAGTATTCATACCTCGAAAAGTACTATTCACAAAATTAAAATTTTTAGGCATTATATTTCCTTCCCCTTTTAAAGAAATTTCATCCTTGAAATTTACTTGATTCAAATATATGTGGATATTGTTCCTTTATCTGTTGCTCACTTCCCTAGGTTGCTTCTTATGAGTTGTGATGCTTCTAAAGTACCTTCATCAATAGTATTACTTTGTCGTGTAATTCTTTAACCTCACGTGCCAAAATTTGGATCGGCTCTTCCTTATAAGAATGGTCTGGTTGCACTTTTATCTCCCCTATTGATAACAAATAGGAGGGATCTGATCGATACCTCCTTAATATTGAGACATGAAAAACATCATGGATCTGTTGTAATTCAGGAGGTAATACTAGTCTCCTTGCCACTAGTCCCATATGTTGAATGACTTCGTATAGGCTAATGAGTCTCGAGCTCAGTTTTGCCTTCTTGCCAAATTGAAGTATTTTCTTCTAAGGCGATACCTTAAAGAAAACCTTATCCCTTACATCATATTCAATCTGCTTCCTCTTTAAATTTGTATACATTTTTTTCCAGTTAATTGCTACTTTTAATTAATCTATGATGATATTGACCTTCTTTTTTGTATCACTAATCAAGTTTGGTCCCATTAATTTACTTTCACTCAGTTCACTCCATCACAATGGGATTCTACATTTTCTCTCGTATAAAGCCTTATATGGTGCCATTCCTAAACTTGGTTGATAGTCGTTGTTGTATGCAAATTCTGCTAAGGACAAGTATCAATCCCAATTACCTTTAAATTTAATGGCACAACTTTATAACATGTCTTTTAGCACTTGAATAACTTACTCCGATTAGCCATCTATTTGTGGATAGAATGGTGTACTAAATGTAAGCCAAGTGCCCAAGGTATCGTGTAATTTCTTCTAAAATTTGAATGTGAACCTCGAGTCTCAATCTGATATAATAGAAACTAGCATCCTATGTAGCCTCACAACCTTATCAAGGTGTAACTGTGTAAACTTTTCCAACGAGTAATCCATTTTCATTGGAATGAAGTGTGTTATTTTTGTCATCCTATCAATAATTACCCATACTGCATCACATTTATTCCTGGTTATGGGTAGCCTAACTATGAAGTTTATCATGACTCTCTCCCACTTTCACTCTAGTATTGCTATAGGATGCAACAAGCTAGAAGGAACTTGATGTTCAACTTTCACTTGTTGACAGGTGAGACATTTAGTTATGCACTCAACAATAACTGTTTTTATCCCAAGCCACCAATAATAAGGCTTCAAATCATGATACATTTTTGTACTCTCGGGATACATGGTGTATAGAGAATTATGGGCCTCCTACAAGATTTTTCTTTTAATATCTTTTATGTCAGGCACACACAATCGGTCATGGTAATTCAGACATCCATTTGCTTTAATCTCATGTTCAGTAGGCTTCCCCTATTTAATCAAACTCATTATGTGTATGAGTTGATTATTATCTTTTTGGGTATCTTTCACTTATTGAATCAAGTTAGGTTTTACCTCTAATTCTACTAACAGGGCTCCATCCTCCAGGAACTGTAACTGAGCATTCATCATTTTTATGGCACATAAGAATTTTCGGCTCAATGCATTAGTTACCAAATTTGGTTTACCGGGATAATAATTGATCAAGCAATCATAATCTTCATCAATTTCATCCATCTTCGTTGCCTCAAGTTCAACTCCTTTTGGGTAGGGAGGTATTTCAAACTTTTATAATTTGTTTACATATAGCATCTCTCACCATAAAGGTAATGCCTCCATATTTTCAAAGCAAAAACAATGGCAGCCAATTTTAGATCAAGTGTCGGATAATTCCATTCATGTGGCTTTAATTACCTAGATGCATAAGCCACTACCTTGCTATTCTACATCAATACACATTCGAGTCTATTGTGAGAAGCATCACTATAAATGACAAAGTCTTTCCCTAACTCTGGTTAGGTAAGAATGGGAGCTTCTATCAACATAGCTTTTAATTTGTCAAAGCTTTCTTGACATTTATAATCCCATAAAAATTTCACATCCTTCCTAAATAAGAGTGTCATGGAAGCAGCAATCATTGAGAACCCTTTGATGAACTACCTATAGTAATTGACTAATACCAAGAAGCTTTTAATCTCTATCACATTTTTTAGAAGTTTTTATTCCAATATAGCCTTGATTTTACTAAGATCTATATTGATCCCATCAGTTAAGGCAATGTGTCTTAAAAAGGCTACTTTATTTAGCCAAAACTCACACTTGCTCAATTTGGCATAAAGTTTCTTTTCTCTTAAAAGCCTGAGGTATTGCTCATGTTCTTCTCTGATTTTAGAGAGCACCAAGATTTCATCAATGAACACCACTACAAAATGATCCAAGTATGGCCTAAATAATTGGTTCATTAAGTCCATGAATGCAGTTGGGGCATTAGTTAGCCTAAAGGGCATCATTAAGAACTCATAATGTCTGTATCTATGCGAAAAGCTATTTTTGGCACATCAAATTCCTTTATCTTAAGTTAATAATACCTAGATCTCAGATCAATTTTTTGAGAATACACTAGATCCTCTGAGCTGATTAAATAAATCATTAATCTTAGGCAATGGGTATTTGTTCTTAATTGTCACTTTGTTTAACTGCCTATAATCTACACACAACTGCAAAGAGCCATCCTTCTTTTCCATAAATAAGACTAGCGCTCCCTACAGGGAAATACTAGGTCTAATAAACCTTTTATCTAGTAACTCCTGCAATTGTACCTTTAGTTCTTTTAATTCTACATGTGCCATTTTGTAAAGGGCTATTGACACCAGTGCTGTGCCTGGGTACACCTCAATAGCAAACTCAAGTTTATGCTCATGTGGTAACCTTGGCAACTTATTTGGGAAGATATTTGGAAATTCTGCCACTATTGGCATTTGGCTGACATTGGGTCTCGTATTTTTGGTATCAATTACATGTGTGTAGAGATAACATTAGATAGGAAATTTAATTCTCTCACCAATTACTGTAATTTTATCTCTGTTAGCCATCTAGAGTGTAATTCTCTTCTGTCTACAATCTATCATGGCATGGTGTCTAGATAGCCAATCCATACCTAGTATGATATTGAACTCATTAAAGGATAACTTGATAAGGTTTACTAGAAAGGTATGTTTTTGGACAATTAAGGGATAATTCTTATATCTTCTATTGACTACCACATGCTGTCCTATAGGATTGCTAATCATGATTTCTATATCTAGAGGCTTTAATTGTAACCCTCTGTCTAGTGCTAGTGAGGTGCAAACATAAAAATGTGTGGATCTCGGGTTAACTAATGCTAAAATAGGTAAATTAAGAAAATAGAATATACCAGCTATAACATCTGGAGAGTCTGTCTCTTCTCAAGCTCTAATGGCATACTGGCATACTCCTTTCTTTTCTTTTTTAGATAGTTTTCTGTGATATACCTTTTTTTGAACTCCTATAGGAAGAAATCCCAAGTCAAGTCTCCTTGAGCTTTATGCTCTAAAATTGTCTTCCACCAATGAAACACTTCCTCCTATAATAGTGAGGTGGCATAAATCAAATTTTCCTCTAGTGTGTATTTCAGTTGCTCTAAGACTCGATAAGTTCTTTCAAGTTAATATTCTATTATGGATGAATCATCTTGGTCTATCCTTAGGAAATTTAAAGTTCTCATTTTCTTCACCGATTCTATAGGTCTTTTGGAGAGCTCGAGATAGTTATGGTGGTGGCATTGCTAGTAGACGTAGGGCAATTACTATCGAAGTATGTCTAAGTAATTCCACCATTTGTTGTAACAATACTGGTTATACAGGTGTCAGCTAGGTAGGTGCAAGCTATATTACATCACTAAATACTGGGGCATCTGAAAGTGCTAGCTCCTAGATCATTGTAGGAGTATGACTCTCCACCTCTTCTTCACCAGCTAGCAACATCGGTTCACTCATCTTTAATCTATATT
Organism: Hura crepitans; assembly: GCA_948208565.1. Taxonomy (NCBI): domain Eukaryota; kingdom Viridiplantae; phylum Streptophyta; class Magnoliopsida; order Malpighiales; family Euphorbiaceae; genus Hura; species Hura crepitans. The sequence continues at coordinate 11,937 of CANXYI011856631.1, forward strand.
AGAAAATGGACATTAGCCTCAAGCAGTGTAGTGTCGTGTGATATATGTACATAAAACCCAATGGCACTCATATGTAACCTCATGCACCAAGGAACACCTAAACCTACTCTAATACCACCTAATGTGACCCCCTTCACTCAACCCGCTGGCCGAATTCGAATGAGAGATGGCACATTATAAAAACCCTCGAACTGTTAGTAGCTTGAATAAGAGATGATACTTTAATAGACTTTACTTAGTTCCGTCATTATCTTCTTAAAGCCCTTTTATATATGTGATAATCATGGAATGTCTTGGGCCCACATTTAAACAAATCATGTCTTCCATACATATACATGTAAATAGAGCTGTCCCACTAAGGCAAAAACTTTATAGCATAATAGTTGCATGGTGTCATATCCCAAAATAAAACTTGCATAAAATAGCACTTCTATAAAGTCTCAACCTTAATCCATCATCCTGGATCCATCTGATCCTCATAACCAATCAACATTATCATAGTTAATCCGTCATATCAATCATAATAGTCATACCATCAACACACAATCAAATCCATACACATACTTGCCGCAGTAATATAACCTTTGTCATATTAAATTACATACTCAAGATAAACTTAGGTAGAATATGTACATGACACAAAATTAGTTTATTCCAACTATCTACATGAGTGCCATATACTTTTATATACATCACACACTAGCACACACAAATGTACTTATGCCTCACACTATCATTTATGATATCATTAACATTTCTCATTCCTTACCTTCGAACCATAATGTGCCACTACCACTAAGCCTATTACACTCTAATTATGTCAATTTTAACCATCATTACATAAATTACCATTATACCCTTCATGTTCACACCATTCAGACATTGTAGGTTCTCTACCATTTAGGTTATTTTTCATTAATTTCATTCATTTAACATCTAATAAACCTTAATTTACCAGTATTAACATTTTAGGGTTATCCAAATCCCCAAACTAACAAAATAGACATAATGCACATACACTTGAAAATGCACCATACATGAAAGTGTATACATATTTTATCAAATACACTTACAAAGTGACTGTTCAGCTTCTCGAGAGGCATCTGAAACCTTTTCTGTTCCTTTTGCTTGGCTATCCTCCACTTTTTCTAAGAAACATTATAGAAATATAATTAGAAAAATTCATAGAAAAATTTTACAATACACCAAACTCGAAAATAACGCCCTAACTATTAAACCAAGCTTGTCTAGTTACCTAAAAAAATGCTAGGGTTCCAATTTAGGGTTTACATTAATTTAGGGGTTAAAAACCCTAAACCTCTTAACCTATCTTTTTCCTTCAATTCACATTTTTCTTGCAAAACTAACACCAAATTAATGCTCTAAACGTGGAAAAGATTGATTTTCATGTATAAAATGGAGCTTAAGGTTGAGAATTGGTGAAGAAATAGAGAAACAAAATGGGAGGAAAGAGAACGGGGTGTGTTGGCCACATATGGGGGAGGAATAAAATGGCTTTTTTTTTTATCTCATGCACACACCCACATAAGCCCACCATTTAAATTAAGACCACCGACAACCACGACTTAGCCACATGGCGATCTGATGGCTACAAATAATCTTATTTAAGTTTAAAGCTCTAAAAATGTAATTTTAATCTTTAAAGCCTCCAAAAATTTCTCCCTAGGTACCAAAAATTTCAGAACAAATTTGGAAATCCTTAAAATTTTGTGCTAAAAGCTAATAAGAACTCGGTTAATTAATCAATTGCATTTTAAATAAATTTAAATAAAATACTTATCGATGTCAAAAGTTCTAATTTCAACACCATTGGACTATTCAGAATTTTTGATCTCCAGGTATTATTATTTTTTAGTCATTTTGAGCATATCTAGAATATTTTTGACTTAAACTGGATCACTATTCATAAGACACCGACATAAAATTTTTAATTGATTTAGTGATCACTTAAATAACTTTATTTTCATTTCTAATTTCACCCATTATTGTTTTATGATTAGTACTTCCTCTCGGTCGCCTCGGTGTGACTCGATTTTTGGAAAATACTATTCATGCCTCTAGAAATACTATTCATAAAATTGAGATTTTCGAGCATTATAAAACATTTTTCAAGTAACTCAGGAATTTATTTGTGAAATTCCTCAATATTTCATCTATATATATTATGTTTCTAGCTCTAATGATTTTGTTGGGATTTTTTTAGCTTTAATTTGTCTGTTATACTATTTAAAGCCTATAATTTTAGTAGATCATCACTAAAATTATTGGCTAATTTAACAGGAGCTTATCCCACTCCTACTAGCTGAATGCTTTTTACAATTGGTCTCTCTACTAGACTCTATTTTTGAAACATAGTCCTTTATACCATGTATTATTTGACTTGAACAAACATTCTACCCAAGTTTCATCACATTGTGCTTACACTCTGAAAGTTGGTTCATAAGGCATAAAACCTCACAAGTTAGATATTTTAATAGGATAAAATCTAAATTTTAGTTTGAACTTAAGGCTAGAAAGAATTGGGACTTGTGTTCCTATAAAAAACACATGAATTTCATCCTGCACTACGGGATAATTTTCTCTTTGCCCTTTTAAAAATGCATTTCCCTATATGATATCAACATCAAGTTTTAGGAATGCCATAAGTTTATCAATGATAAATCTTTGTTCACTAATGATTATAGACACCTATTTTGCCTTATGTGTTACTACATTTACCTTACCTCTTGTCGTTCGTAGTACAGTTAGTTGGGATAATGGGTGCCACCAATCATTAAGCAATGCATTTAGTCTTGCACTACTAACTGTACACCCTATATCAATCAATGTATCTAAGGAATAATTATAGTAACCTAAAAAATTTAAATGTAAGTTCTATATATATACTCAAACTTGCCTTTTCAATGCCGAAAGCCTTTTCTAATGCCATAGGCATAAAGGAAACAATCTTCCAAATTTCATCAAAAGGGATAGAAAATTATTTAGAGATTTTTTGAATTGGTCTCACAACCTTAGAAATGAATGTTATTAGTCCTATAGCTTTTACACTTTCCTGGCTTCTATCACCATCTGCATAAATAGGTATTCTAAAATCCTTATAGCCTATTATTCTCTTGTTGCTCTTAGATGATTGTGCTTTTTCTTTTCTAAGAATTGTGCTTGGCTATTTTAATTCTACTCTAGGGGTTTCTTCACTCATTTTTGCTAGAGGCTGATCTTCTGGGCATTTATTCCATAATTATCAAGTTCGTCATTGGTTCCTTTAATTGTAAGAATATGTCTTTTTCCTTTTTGGGTTATTTGGGAAGAACCTATTAGTCTTAAATATTCTATTGGTTCTGTAAAAACCTAACTTATTTCTATAGGATTTATTTATTTCTTATGGAATTGTCTATAGTTATCTACCTCCTCTTTAACACAATTCTGTTACCTTAAAAATATTCCTCACCCCTAGATTAGTAATATTTATAAGCCTAAACACTATCATAGTGTGATACACTAAATACTTGGCTTGGGAATTCATTTTATTCATTTTCAATGATTTAATCCTTAAGGTTAATGAATTACCCAAACACTTATCACACAAAGCCATAAAAAAAATTGGACAAGTCTGAAACAAGACTAAACCATTTGTAAGGTTTATTTATATACCTGATATCAACTAATCTTTAAACTCTCTCTAATACTTGTCTGAGACTATTGCCATTATAGGACTATCTGCCAATAAATTGAACAAAGGGATTAGTCCTACTTGCACAAGCCTTATGTGAATATATTTATACTCTCTTTGGCTTTACTAGTCATTTTTCTTATTTTAGGTAGATTAATCATCAATACATCCGTCGTTTCTAGTTTTGTACTAGATATCTAAGTTGTTGACTTAGACTGGGAGACATCTACAATTGATTTAATGTTAAATCTAGACTTACTATAAATATTGTTGATGTCTACCATAGGCAATTTCTATTTTAGGCAACTCCTAGAGGGATCTTCATACTGGAAGGATTCTTTTTATACTAGAGTATTATCCAAAGGGACTAACTTTTCTTACAGAGTAGCTTCAACTTCATTCATCATAAATATTTGGGTTGTTTATAAGTCAGATTCATCTAAGTCAATCTCATATTCAGATACTACTTCATAGATTAAATCTATTTTAGAGTCCATATCAGATAATTCTTCCTCATCTATAAGCTCATATACTAAACTTTAGTTTTCAAAGAAAATTTTTCTTAAGTTTTCTTCACTTATTCTTACGAGGACAAGAATCAGCCTTGTAACCTTTTGAGCCATAAATCCAGTAGCATGAGCAGCTGCTTAAAGGTTTTCCTTTAGGGCATTTAGGTTCTCTCTCTTATTTTTTCTTGAAAGCTTTTATTTTAACCTTCTCTCTAAAGTTGTTATTTCTTCTAATAAATTGAGAAGGTTTATTTGACCTTTTCCTCTCATATCTTTCTCTTTTTGATATTCTTCTTTTTTTTGTACCATGGTAGATTTGCAAGGTTTGTAGACTTATTTTGGAGTAAAGCTTCCTAAATTTACTGTAAACCTAATCATAGTAACCCATTCATCTATCCTTTTAGATGCATTATTTTCAATCCAAATTGAGAAAAGCTGTATGGCTTATTACTGCCCTTAATAGGTTTTCCTTATGTCACAACCTGACTTTTGATCCAGTTTTATAAGAAGATAGAAATGAAATTAGATGAAAAAGTAGGAATGAATAAAGCACGCGAATTCAGTAAAGTTAATTACTGTGAACAACTGAGTGAAAATAGTAAAAGGACAAAAATGGAATTTTATGAAAAGACCAAAGGCAAAATTGAAAATTCATATTTGATGGTAAAAGGTTGGGATATAAATATGAAAAGTGGTAAATAACAAGTATTAGACATAAGAAGGGTGAGACAATGTGAAAATAAGGCTCGAAAAGTAGTCTTAGTGAATAGTGATTCCTGGGTTGTGAATTTCTACTTCCCAAAACTTGAGTGGAACTAACTTAACCAAATAAAAGTATAAATTATAAGATGAATTATAGTGTAATTTGAGCTACAAATAAGGTTGTTAAGGACGTTAAAAATCCAAAGTGAAATCTAAGACCAGGTCAAATATAAATAATAACCTATTTAGGGCTGCACCATACATTCAGTTAATTTGCTTAAATTGACCCAAAACTTAAACATGTTGATACTAAAATAATTAGAAGAATATGAAAATCATGGGATTATAATTTGTTTATGGGAGATATTAAAAATAAACTGAGTGAATTAGAATAAGAAAATGACAAAATATAAGATAAGGATAAGCGTATTTTTATTAGATTTTATATGTAGGGAGCATTTCTAGCCCTAGGATTATATGGTTATTAGTTGTATACCCTAGAGCATGTGTATAATATGGATATTTTGTGTACATTCATTTATAATAAAAGAGACTCTTTATTACATTTGTGCTTATGATTAATTCATTTGTTTGATATAAATCTTAAACTTTGAAATGAAGTTCTTAGTATTATTTCATACTGTAGAGAAAATCATGAAGAGATCATGATGTGAGATTCCTATTGCTTGCAAATATGAAATACCAAAACTATCCTTAGTCATAGTATTAACAAGATGAGACATTATTGATATAGATAGACTAACACATGTTATACTTTTTCACTTGGTCAAATAGTAATTCTCACAAGCTATAAGCATGGTGATGCTAGAGTTAACATATGGATGCTTATTTGAGAAAGAAGTTCATTAGAAACCTAAACACGAGATCTTCACATGGATACATAAGCTATGTCAATGAAGTCATCTCATTATATCAACAGGTGCAAGTATCTTCTAATTTGAGATCACTAAAATTATCTTAAGTATCAAAACGTATACTTTTACTCCGATGCTTTTACTTCACCATGATGTATACATAGCTAGAAGGTTAGGTATAGTTTGAGATACTTGAAGGTAGTTGAGTGATCAATAAAGGATTTACCATCTCAAATTATAATGGAGAGTTTATCTCATAAGTTTAATGTATCTTTATTCAGGGAATCTCTTATCAGAGTAAAATGCAAGTGTGAATGAGATTCACAAGGGCATTTTAGGAATAAAGATTTAAATATTAGAATTGACATATTTAGGGTTTAATTAGAGATACTTAATTAAGCATTAAGTTGATACAAGTCCATACTCAAACCTAGAAGAGATAAAGTATGGTGAAAAGAGTAATTGCACGATCATTATATATGAAAGGGTTAAGTCAAACCACTTGACTTTTCAATACTTGGGTAGTCTTGATGTGTGGCTATACACCTCTTAAGACTTGTAAATAAGTGAATTATTAATTAGGAATTAATTATAAGCTCAATGGGATTGAACCATAAGAGTCCCAATTGGACTAGGACTCCAATTCACTATGTACTACCAACGTGTTTTGGAAATCCATAGGGTCACACAATTAAAGAATTGAAATAATAATCAAAGTGTTTAATATTTCAATGATATGAGATATCATTGAAAGGAGAAGAAATAA
>CANXYI011856922.1:0-10695 GCA_948208565.1 Hura crepitans
CTTTACTCGATTCTCGAAGAAACCTGATAAGGATGCTAACTTCCTATATGGTTACCCATCCTAAAATTACCCTTAACTTTCATTCATTTAACACTTAGTGATTTCATTATAATTAACATATCTGTTTATTATTTTGAAAATGGTTCATTATATCATCTTTATATAAGCAGTAGAACATTATTAAAAATGTTCGGTTTGTCTGAAATTCCTTTTACAAAAAATCGGGCAGCATAACGACTACCCGGGTTAAAAACCAAAAATTTTCCTATAATAAAATACACTTATATAATATTACTCATCAACTCTTCATCCATATGGACCTATTTGGTCCTCTCAACTCATAATTCACAACATAATATCACAACACATGAATCACAGCCATCACAAACATCATAGGGTCTCATACCTATCATAAAACAGAAATTAACAACCACAACAGTTTTATATATCATTATAGACATACATTTAATTCTAATTATCCATTATCATTTGCATACCATAAGTTATGACAACATTCATTTTTATCATTCTACTACCTATACCCATATTCTAGCTGTGCATTAGTACACACACTTAATTACAAACCAAAATTAGATAAAGAATTGTAACCCAAGGACACTATTCAGCTACAGAGGCTTTCCTTCACTGTGCTTTCCTTATCTTTTACCTACTTATCGACACACCGATACACTGGGTAAAACTCAATGGTGAATTTGAGAAAACATATGTATATACACACTCAAGAAGATGCAATCATGCAATTACAAAAAAATATATAGCAATACAAATGTTCAATAGACATATTTCTCATTCTCAGAATCAAATTACTATTCATTTCATCATATAGTTAAATGTCTCATAATATGGTTTAACTATTAATATGGCCTATACCAAAAGACTATACCTAAGGATACTAGACAGCGAAATAAAAATAGTGCAGTGGCCCATATTTTGGACCTCAATAGCTACACCTACCTATCGTGCAGTGGCTCATACTAAACCTCGGTAGCTGCACCTACCTATCATGCAGTGGCTCACATTGAACCTCAGTGGCTACACCTACTCTATAATATAGTGGTTACCATAGAACCTCAGTGGCTGCACCTGCTCTATCATGTAGTGGCTGCCATAGAACCTCTGCAATTGCACCTGCCCATAATAATAATGACATAGGTAATGGCCTAAACGACCAAACCTAGTAGCTATTTTATTCCTTAGTTGACCCGTCAACCCATCTAATGGGTGTCTAACTATACAGGCCTTAATTCTCATTTTAATTTTCTATTCAGGTAATAGTCCATCAATAAAGTTATATATCACAATTCACTATTTATTTAGTCCCTTTTTTACCATTTAACACAATGTCATTTTTATGTGATTCTCATTATCACTTAATCATACATTATTCCATTCATTCTTATCACTCATTTCATCCATTCATCTCACATTACTTTCATACCATACATCACATAATTGGTTCCTTTACACATCCTTTTGTGTATTTTCTTCCATAACACAATTTCATGCCAATTAACACATTTCCATCAAATAATATTTCATTTCATCAAACACATATCTTTAAGCCCATTTTTGACTCAAAATTATGCCATTAACATACTCATATATTAAGTACACATACACATTTACATGGCACCATTCAACCACTTCTTGTTCCTCCCATTACATATTCTTTTTCATTCATTTTATCATATTTTCAAGCTTCACATACACATATTATTGGTTTAACATAACCATATCATCAACTTACATACATTTACATACATATTTCAAGTTTTCGTACACTAAAATCACACTTTTTCATAAAATACGTGTACATACACACATTTAAACCTAAATTCACATACCTTATGACACTTTTCCCTCACCTTAAGACTTGTTAATGCCTTGCTCCTTATCAACTCCTCCCTTTCCTACACATACACATACTTTATCTTAGAAAAATTTTCATAATTTCTATAAAGCTCAAATTAATTTCTAACTATATAAAACACCTTAAAATCAATCCTAGTGTTCAGAACAAAAATTAGAATTAAATTATAAACACTTACAAATCTTTGTGACACTATTCACTAAGTTGTTAATTCTTCTTCCTCAAGCTCTCTTTTCAACTTCTATTACTTGGAATGATTTAATAAGGTTGTGGAGGCAAATTTTGATAGGTCATTTGTGATTTTTGTTGGATATTTTGGGAAGAAATTGAAAAAAATGGAGGAGGGGAAAAAAGGCATCAATGGCATTGGCTGTTGAAAGAAAAAATGGGGGAGATAATAATATTTGACACATGTGGGCTTTCCCACGTGTGCTAGTCCATATAAAAAGATGTCCTGTGGGCCCTGTTTACTTAACACACCATTTTTATGGCCCATTTCTTCTTGGTTTCGATTTAAATTTTGAAATTCCAAATTAATTGTTCAACACCTCTAAAAATTATATTTTTAATACCAAAAATTCTCAATGATATCCATTAAGAGCCCCATAAAATTTTGGGTCAAAATTCCATAGTCACCACAAGTTACTATTCACTCATGAAATCTAAAAATTCTGAATAAATATCATATGACCTCATAATATTAAAATTCTTTCTCCAATAGATTCATTAGAATTTTTGAGCTTCAAGGTATGCCATTTTTAGGTCCATTTGGACACATTCCAAACCATTCCTAGCACAAACCAAACTAATGTCACTATTCATTAGTTTATAGCCTATTATGATTTATTAGTTCTGCTAAATCTTTTAATTATTTCATTTTCATCATTTTATGGCCTGTCAAATTTTTATGAGCAATACTTGCCCTTTTGACCATTACATAGTGCCCTGACAGCCCGAAAATACTACTCACGTCTCAAAAGTACTAGTCATGAAACTAAGTTTCACAAGCATTATATAAAGCATGTACATGTGTGGAAATACTTTAAATGAACCTAACATGACAACAGCTTCATGAACAAAGGAAATTATAGAAGAGCCTATGGTAACCCTTACAGAATGCAAGTTAGGGTAGCTTTGGCATGCAAAAGTGGGATTTGTGCAGATCTACAATAGCTTATAGCTTAGCACAAGTGCCGTAAGAACTATTTACAATAACAATGGCTAAGGCCATAGATACTTATCAGTTTATGGCTATTTATCAGCTTTATCAACTTATAGTTATCAACTTATCACCACGACACGAGTGCCATATGAGCTATTTACAGTAACAATAGCAAGCCTATAAATACTTATCAGCTTATAGCTATTTATCTGCTTTATCAGCTTATAATTATTAGCTTATCAGCTTGGCACAAATGCCATATGATTTATTTATAGTAACAGTGTCTAAGGCCATAGATACTTATTAGCTTATAGCTATTTGTCAACTCTAACAACTTACAGTTATCAGCTAATTAGCCTATTTACCCTTCTTCAGGGTCATTATAGGAGGGAGTTATGAAAGGCTCTGTTTATATAAAATTTATAAGTTAAATAAGAAGCAGGAAACACGTATGACATAATGCATGCATAAACTCTTAGAACCATATTCATAAAATTTATAAGTTATAGTCTAATACCAATACACAATGAATTATGAGATAGGCCTTGACTTGGAATAGGCAGAAGTTTTTGAGACTATAGTTGCATAATTTACAAATAATAGTATCAGGGCAATTATATTCTTCTTTTTAAGAAAGAACACTAATATAGTTTTTGTGTTTGATTTATAAGTTGTAGAAGAATGCTAAGGGTATAGGACATAGTGTGAATCAGTCTTGCCTAGAATCGTAATATGTCATCACATACAATAGACTGTTAATATCAATGTAAACTCATTTAACATAATTAGATATATATACAGTGCTAATGCAATCATTTGATGTTATTACCATTTATGTGATGATTGAACAATTGATTTTAGGATTATCAAAGTGTTTTTCTACAAGTAAAATTTTATTTGGTAGGACACCCGAATAACTATTATGTTGTCAAAGTTTAGCCTCAATCTATCCTTTAGCAAAAATGAACTCCAGTAGAATGATGAAGTAAACAAATAAGTGTAACTAGGAACCTCCTTGGAGATCTTTTAAGGGAACCATTAGCATTAGATTTAAATATGAACTCCCTCATAATACCCTCTCTTTAGATAATTAGTTGTATATGAGTAGGTGTTACAAACCTTATAATTTGTGGAATTTGAGTGTCTATTAGGCATAATGGTCGAATGGCCATATGTATGTGCATGTGTGTCTCTATTCCATAAAGTATGCTAATAATGATGAATGTATTAGAAAAGACGTTAATAATCCTAAATAGTATGATTCCATATGTATGTTATGAAGTACATATGTTATGAGTGCATGCAAATGAGGTCTAAGAGAGCTATAATGCTATTGCACTTGCTTGAGATGGCATGTGTAATTATGTGTATTATAGTATAACTAAGTGGTTATTTATGGTGACCCTAATATGATGACTTATGTCAAGAATATGAAATGATAAAATAATAGAATTAAGTGTATATATATCGAATGACAATAATGACATGGCTAAATGCTTAAGTAGGTTGGCATTACTATGTTCATGGTACACATGGTTTCATATTTCAAATGTAGATCATATATATATATATATATATATATGCTTGTTAAGATATGTAGCATGCATATGATTAAATAAAAAGTCTTATAATGCATGTATGGCATGTATGAGATATTTTGTGGTGTTTATGCTTTTTATGCCTTTGGCTAAAGCATGTTTGTATTATGAGGCTATCATAAATGTTATATTATGGCATGAGTAATTGTTATGAGAACATCAAATGTGTATAGTGTATTACATGAAGAAATATGTTGTTATGATGCATTCCATAAGTTTATGTGTAATTATAACTTTGATTTACTATAATTGCATGACATAAAATGCATGACCATGCTTGAAAAAAGAAATATCACAATATTATCTAGTTTAGTTATTTATTGGTTAAACTATAGTAATTAAAAGCTATTTCTAAGCTAAATTAAGATTATTACACTAAAATACATTAGTTATAACCCATATGAATAACAACCTAGTATGGATAGGTTGATCGATCAACTAGGGGTATGTATATAGTAGCTACTAAGGCACTATAGTGCTTCCATGTTTTTGGTTTACAATTCCACTTTTAGTATAACCCAAAGGCCGATATTTTTAATCTTTAGATCCACATTTGTAGATGAATTTTAGGTTCATAAATGGTCATACTAGCCATCATGATATGAATTGTCCATGGCTCAATCTATGCTCAGTCTTAGACTTATGACATGTTTGATCTATGGGTCTCATGTTATGTTTGACTTAGGGGTCTTATGATTTATTTAACCTTTGGGTCCATGTTGGTAAATGGACCTTCGGGTTCATGGAGGTTGTATTGTGATAATGTTTTCTTAAGTGTGGACTATGTAACTATTGGATGAATGATAAGGATATAAATAATTTACTATATGGTAACATATGCATTTATACTTTAGAAGTATGCATTAGGTAGATGCAAGAATAATTGTAGTGTATGTTGGTATAACATGGCATATTGTCTTGCTTCATGCATTTCTTCCACCTTTTATATATAGAATTGATATGTATAGATAAAGTTATGTTGCAAGAATGATGTTATGATGATTGTAGGCACAAATGCTATATTTTAAAAATGTGATACTTCAATTAGGATAGGACATAATAGTGTTTTATAATTATGCCTTATTTAAATGTATACACGTAATAGTATGCTTAGATGTATGTCCTCATATGTATTTCTATATACGTATATGACTTTATATCATAACTATGTCTTAAATGTAAAAGAAGTATTAAAATGTATAGCGTGAAAATATAATTGTGTGTTGTTATAACATAGTAAACTTGGATACATCGCTAAGCAAATTTTGCTTAGCACGTTATTGGCTTTAGATGCATAGGTTATCACGAATTCTAGACATAGGCAACTAACATTAAAAAGCATAAAGGTTGAAGAATCTAAAAGGGTGAAGAATGTTGTACATTTGATTCACAACATATATAAAGCCTAATGTAATGCCCATGCACCAGGGCTTCGAGAACAGTGTGCTGGGTCACTGACATGAGACCCGAGGTAGGGCATGCTTCCTAATAAACTTGAAAGGCTTGAAAAGGGTGAAAATGATCTCAATAAAAATTTTAGCAGAAACAATAATTCATTTCGAGCTGTAAGCTACCCATCAGGCTAATAAAAAATTTTTAGCCCAAGATTGACGCGAGATGTGCCTGGACAGACCCAAAAATAGTGGACCCTGAAGCTTAAAAATTGCACTAAGTCTAATAGTGAAGGAATTTTTGGAATCGAAAGCCGTTTGTAAATTCTCATGATTTTCGAGGTTGGCACGAAAATTGAGACAGTCTGAAAACTATCTCATCGGAGGAATTGGGCCACAAAAATTTATGAGTGTGCAATTGGGATTAAATGAGGAATTTTAAAATGAATAGCACAATTTTTTGACATCATTTGGGATTTTTCAGGTTTTCAATAGAACTATGATTTCCCCAAATTTTTGCTAGCCTAGTTCCTGAAGGAATTAGGTTGTGAAACTTTACATGCCTCTAATTGGATGTATTTGCGTATTTGAGAAACAAACATGACAATTTTTGGAGGTTCAAGCAGCCGTAGAAAAATTCTTGAAGTTTTGCCACAAACTAAGTTGCCACAAAAAGCTCAATTTTTAATTCGGGTACTTTTCGATGGAATTTTGCCATAAAAATTTGCAAGCATGAAATTGGGGTCAAATGAGGATTTTAGGAACAAAAGGCATATTTTTTTTATAGCTGTGTGATTTTTAAAAAAAATCCCCGAAGTTAGTAACCCCTATGTTCGGGAATTCGATTCTCGGGGTGCTTGGGAGCTTCGTAATGCAAACTGAGGCTACTTCAATCCCTTCTAGCCATTAAACCACATGGAAAATTACTATGGTAGCCACTTAGCCACCAAATACAGACCCAAAATGATTTTTTTATCTCCCTCTTCTCTTTTTCCTTACCCCCTCCACCATTTTCTTTTTAGCTAGTCATATCCTCCTCTTTCCACCACTACTCTAGCATTCTTCCTTTGTATCTTCATTTAAAGATCACCTAAAGATAGCCACCTAAATAGAGAGCTTAAGATTGAAGGTGGAGGAATCCACAAGGAGTAAAGGAATGCAAGAAAAAGCTAACAAGGTAGAATTTCTTTAAGGGTAAGTACAACTCTCTTTGTCTTCCTTTTCTAGATTTAGGTGGTTTGGATGGTTCTTGACTCTTTTAATTCTAAAATTTACATAAGGGAAAGGGAGGAACTTTACATGTTGCAAGGGTAATCTTGTATAGGGCATAAAGGATGGCCCACATGAAGAAATAGGAGGAGGAAAAAGAGGTTATGGGATCTTAAGGAATTAATCACTTGCTTGAATCTATAAGTATGTGAATTTAAATTAATTAAAAGCATGCCTTCTTGCTTAGGTAATGGAAAGTTGCAACTTAAGATGTCTAAAATTTTTGGTTAAGTAAATAGGCTTGAGTTGCTACCATAGAGTGTTTGTGCATGCTCTCTATTTTATTGCAATTAATGAATTATTTTAGTGATGAGGGGGCTATGTCCATGTAAAATTCATTTATAATTTAGTGGCTAAGGGATGTAAGAATTAGAGGGATCAGTGGGACATATGTTGTGAGGGTGTAAAGTGTAGCTAGACATTTTAGAAGGGAGGTCAGTGTTTATGCTTTGAGGAAGATGGTGTGAATTGTGGGTGAAAGGTTCATTAAGATATTGTCTATGAGGGGCTAAAATTTAACTTACTGTGAGTGTGTGAGTGTTTCTAGTTGCCACTTTGGGCATGGGAGTAGGAAATTCTAGGCTTTGTATGGCGTGAGGGGCTATTATGCATTATATTATGTGAAGGATAATTCTTTTGTGGTAAAGGGTGGTGTGAAATAAAAGTGCTAAGTGTGAGTGAACTATGGGAGAGGTTGCTAGTATTGTGAAATTTAAATTTTGACTTTTGTGTATACATTATAATAGGGATTAAGGTTGTTTTTAAGTCACTTAATGAGGTATAAAAAGCTAGGGATGTATGAGATAGGATACATATGCATAGATGTATATATATATATATATATATCTATGGGTGTGGGTGTGGGGGGGGGGGGGTGTGTGAGGGAAAACAGATAAGAGATTTTTGTGTGCACAAACAAAATGTAAGTGGTTACTTAGGAATAAAGGCATATAAATCACCTTTAAAAAGGACTAGGCTAAAAGGTGATTAAAGGGCCTAAAGTGGGTGTTAAAATGGAGGTAACACAAGAATCATGAAAGAAGTTAAGCATGGTTTGAGAAAAGTTATGTAGGTGGTAAATCAACTAAGTCATGCATGGGTTACATATGTATCTACTTGAGGTTAAAAGTTGACATGTATATTTAATGAAAACGCATATGGTGTAAATTAATGTTGGTACATAGGAACACTATCATTAAAAGAGTTTAATTCTATATTGTAAGGGTTATACATAATCTATTTATGAGAACAATGAAATTAAAATGATAGGAATTATATTTCGTTAAAGTAACTAAGTGGCTTGAGCATGGAAGTAGAATAACATAATAATTGAAGTATGGAATGTGAATGATATATGGGAAATAAATTTAATGAACCTTATGTAAGGGATAAATATTTGATGAAGTACATAGAATAAAAATGCTTTGATTTAAGTTACTTGATAAAACTTAGTTAATATAGAGGTTTAAATTAGCATTGAGTGAACATAAGGATTGTGGTCCTAAGGAATAAAAATAAGCTTGAAGAAAGAACTTGAGAAATTGTTGTGTTAAGATGCAACATAAACTAAGATAAAGTTGAAATGCCATAAAATGTGACCAAAATGTGTGCCAAAAATAAATTAAGCTAAAATATAATTTGGAGTTACTGGAGTTTAAGGGATCACATAATCCTATAAAAAAAGGAAAGAAACTTAAAATGGCAAGGAATTTAAATAAAAAGTTAAAGACCTTGTATCTTTACGAGGATGGGATTTGAAATTTTCTGACCACCCAGGAATATAAATAAATTTGGCTTCGGGCCTAGGACAACATGAACTTGGGATATTTGAGCCTATGAAAGCAAATTGTTAACATAGCCTAAAGCATAAAATATGCCTAAAATAGGGTAGCTATCAGCCTATGAAATTGTAAGAGACACTATGTTAATGAGAAGTACCTGAGATGTGACTTATGATTGTCCTAAGAAAAAGGACTACTCTAGACTTAGTCAAATATTACTAATAAAGTTGATAACATAAGAAGTGGTAATATTAAATAAATAGGTCTGGACATATATATGAATTAACTTTAAGTTAGGCTTATAAAAATAGATGTAGAATTATCCGGCAAGACCCAAATATGACCTGTAACTGTCTAGGTCAATTTTCAATTGCCAAAATAAATTTGTATATGTCTATTAACCACTTCTAGACATTATTAAATGATGATTAGTAATAGAGTGAACATGAAATTTAGACAGCTGGCCTGTAACTGTCTAGGCTAAAAATGGACTATCGGATAAAAATTAACAACTATCTATTTTTAAGTTAAGAATATTATATAAAGATGATAAGTAAAGGAATGGACATGGAATAAAGTTAAATGGCCTATTAGTAGACACCTACTGGATGGGTTAATTGGTTAACTTAGGGTTTAACAGCTGTTAGTTATCTGGTGACTAGAGAGGTTTACGGACTAATCACTATTATGTAACTTAGTCTTTGAGATTGATTGTAGGTGGCTAGAGAGGTCTACGGATTGATCTCCAGCATGTCATCGAAGCTTTGAGATTATTTAGTGGCTGGAGAGGTCTCCTGACTAATCTCTATCATGTCACCCAATTATACATTATTATTTGTGGCTAAGGAGGCCCACGGGCTGATCCCAATTATGTCACACCACACTAGTGTGTGGAGAGGCTACAGCTGATCTTCATTATGGCACTTAAGCCGGTGTAGTGACATGGTCCAAAATAAAGGCCACTACACTAGATATTCCCTCTAGATCCAATGTATTACAGTATAGCCTACCTAGTGAGGCCTAACTATAAACTTGAACTTTATTACTTTTAATTGATTAACTAGTCAAATGAATATAATGTCTTGAATATAAGTAAATGTAAGTGATCCAAAGGAAATAATTAACTTAGAGTAAGACACGTACATATAGGTGTGTCTAGGGAATACATTAAAAGGGTAATATATAATGTACATAATGTTATTGGTAGTTGTGCCCTATTAATATGAATATAAGAGTTAAATAGCTATATGAACCACTTGATTTAATTAGTGCAGCGACCTGAATGTAATTAATCCATTAAGGGATTAGAATAGTATATAATTAACTTACTAAAAGATTATAACAATAGATAATTAAATACAAATGAAAATATATTACTATTTGACCTTCATATATATTAACTTATAATATGCATATATTACACTACTCATGAGTAATAAGTGAGACATACTTTTAATTAATTAAATTCACCATTGAGTTTCATACTCAACATACCAATGTTTTGGTGCGTAGGTAAATAGGAACAACAGGACAGCCTCGAGATGGGTGTAGTGTAACAGCAGAGTCATTAAGGGAGATATTTCTAGTGGATTTTCTCTATGTA
>CANXYI011856965.1:0-10625 GCA_948208565.1 Hura crepitans
AAGCGAAAGCTTAGCACATTGCCTATTTGCGATGCATAGGTAACAAAGCAGCAGATTAGAGCCAAAGCTTCTACACCACAGAAGACTTTTGAAGATAGCCCTATTGTGGGTACTTTTTAAATCCTTTTGTAATAGCATAATGTTGTAAATATAATATCAATACTGTGCTCTTGTGATTCCAGAAGGATTGGGTCTAATCTGTAACTCAGGTTATTTTTTTGTAACTTAAGTTGTAATACTGCAAAATTTTTACTTTCTCGCATGATTGTGTGGTAAAATGTGTTATTGCATGTGAGAATGCTGAATGAGTTAAGCCTGAGGCTCATTGAGTTTTGTGATGAGATTAGAGGGTCATGAGGGCCCAGTGGAGTTAGAGAGGTGTTAATAAATATTTTAGAAGTATTTTTAAGCAGGTAAAAATTTGGGAAAGTGTCTCGGTACAGTCGTTATGTTGTCAAATTTTTGACACGATGACCCCAATGTTTATCTCGATATGCATGCTAAATGGTTTTTCAATGTTTGTACGACTCTTGAGTCAAGCAATTGGTTTGGTATTTATTAAATAAAAAGTTTTTAAATAATCGGATTTTATAGGTATGCATAATCGAATATCGGTAAGCAGGTGGTGCTCTTTACTCGGGTTCGGTGATCTGACAGGGTGGTGGGTGCTACAAGCATAGCTGTCCTAGTGTCTTTTTGGTATAGTATTTCTTTTTGTTAAATTACATATGTATAGTATTGCACTCATGTATATGCGTAAGTTATAATGGGTAGCAAGGTTATATGTATTAATGAAATGAAAATATTATGTATATATATATAAAATGTTATATTAATGAATTGTTATTGTCTTGGTATGAGTTTGTGTGTTGCTGGTTGATTCTGGAGGACTAGAGGGTCTAGAGGAGGAATAAGGATGAGTTTTATATTCTAAGTGTGTTTTTCTTTGCAGGTTAAATTGGGTTAGGAACCAGGGCAGCCGTTATACTGCCTAAATTTATTGAATTGTCTGGTAGTAACTGAGGACATTTTTAACGGACTCAAATAGGAAGTAATTATATAATATTATATTAGAAAGAAGGAAAGAATATGATTGGTCAACTGTAGTCAAAGTTGGGTAGAAGTTAAACGAGTAGCCCCTGGGGAAACCCGAGAATGGATGACCTCAACGGGAAGTGACACGCTTTGCCTGTTTCAGGTAGAAATGGGTAAGGGGTGTTACAATGTAAATGGTGTTTTTGTTATTGTATTGTGTTAATAAGAGATTATACTTGTTGAACAATTCTTGCATTGCAAATTTACCATCAAAGACTTGGGGTATGCCAAATACTTTTTTGGTATTGTGATTGTTAGATCACTAACATGAACTTTTATTTCCCAAACGAAATATCTCTTTAATATGTTAGAGATACAAATCTTTTTGTTTTTAAAGTGGTCCTTACTGCATTACCTAAAAGGCATAAATTTGTTGCTTGATTCAAAGCCATTATCTAATCTAGATAAACATGAAAAGCTGATTGGTAAGTTATTGTACTTGAATATGACTTGACTACATATCACCTATAGTGTTTAACAATTTAGTCAATTTATCTCTAATCCTTGTTAGACTTATTGGGATTTTGTTATCCGTGTGCTTAAATATCTTAAAGCGACTACACAAGGTTAATTTTACAAGCCTTCTTCTTCTATTACTATTACAACTTATTGTGATAGTGATTGAACATCTTGGCCTATCATTAGAAATTTCTTATCGAATACCGTGTGTTGCTTGGTGACACTTTAGTTTCCTGGAAGACTAAGAAGTAAGGCATTGTTTCAAGATTCTCATGTGAAGTAGAGTATAGGAGTATAGGGTCTATCATGTGTGAATTACAATGTATTTCTTATCTTCTAAAGGATTTCCATATTTCTCTTACTACTCATATTCCATTCTGGTGTGATAAATAGTCGGGTTTTCACATATTAGCCAACCGTATTTTTTAGAGTGTACAAAGTACTTAGAGATTGACTGCCAAATTTTTCATAAGTACATGGAAAGGCTAATCAATCCAAAATACGTTTCTACACATCTTTATCTGTTTAATGTTTTTACCAAGTCATTTTCATATCCCCAATTTTTTACTATCATTGGCAAGTAAGGCTGGGTTTCTTAACCTTTTCCAACTTGAAGGGGATGTTTACTATGTGTAATTTTTTTATTTAATAGCTTTTATTGGACATGTGTCTCTTGTAAGAGTAGGCAGCTATTTCATTAATGCTAAGAATTACTTTCTTCTTCGTTTGCTTTTCTCTTAAACTTTTAGATTCAAAAAATTGTATAATAATATAAGCGTATTATCACTTGATAATTAAAAAAGATGAACATGTCAACTATACAAATGGTAATGACCGACATATCCATTTTTTAATTGTCAAATTATGTGATCTCCTACATGATATTTTTTAATTGATATCAATAAGTACATTATTATTTATCAATATAAAATATAATAATATCAATCAATGTGACTTTTCAAGTAAATTTTTAAATGTCTATGTGTTTTTTTATTACAATTTTTCTATTGTTATTGACTTATTCTTAGAATAATTATCTACAAAATTAAGCCTAATATTGGACTAACAACCTTTCTTTTGTTCTGAAAAAAAAAAAAAAACCTTCTTTTGACCTCAACTCCTCTGCGTTCTTAGATTTGGCCCTGTTTTATTTTTAGTTTCTCCTCTCGTCCGTGTCTGTTGCTCAGCTCTTCGCTCCTTATGTTTGATATGAGCGGAGTCGCCTTATCCTCATCATCATCGAACGACTATTTGGTTGGCTCAATTTTGGATTTTTATACTGAATTTGTATTTCGCTGCCTGTTTAAGATTTCCTGTAGATTGACTCCTTGGTTATGCGTTTATCTCCCCAAGTAAGGCCTCCCAGTTTTCCAATTAGGATTGAGGTATTACTTTGCGTCTATTTTTTTTTATCCTAAAACAAACACAACCCAAGTGTGCGACTTTATATGGTCATTGTGATCCGAACGCGATAAAAGCCCTCGCTTTTTTTTTTTCTCCTTCACAGTCGAGTTTCAGAGTGAGATGAGACTCGTTTTCTTCGCAGGTTATGTTCTACCGTAAAATGAACAATCTTGCGAGCTCTTCCTATGCCAAAACGTCCCAGGCGAGAGCTAAGTCCCAAGGTTGGGCTGCCTTTGACCTCAAGCAGCGTCAGAAACAACCTCAAGCTGTTGGTGATGATCCTTTTCCTCCCCTCTCAACCAACAGCACCATCTCTGAAAACTCACCCTTCAATAATGTTTTTTCTGCAAGGTCTTTCTCATCTGTAGTCCTACCTTCTGCAGATTTTCCTCCCATAGTAGAGAATGCCGATGGCAATAATAAAAAGATACTTCCTTTTAGCGATTCCAGTCAAACTGAGATTCCCGAGGGGAAAAATGGTAATTTTGCCTTTCACAGCTGGGCTGACAGAAGCTTGATTGAGGATGTAATGGCCACTGTGAACAACGATGTTGGTAAGGCCACGACTTTGTTAAAAGAGATAGTTGCTTGTGATGGCTTCAAGGTGAAATGGGAAAAGGAGGATATCTCTGATTGCGGTGATTTTCCACGCAAAGAAGGGGAAGATGTTATGTCTTTGTTAGAAAAGACCTCTGACCTTGCTGCAGACATAGCTGATCTAAGCTCTACTCTAGAGGAAGCTCTGGAAGATACTCACAAAGAATTTAAGAATGTGCATGCTACTGCTCAAGAACAGCGGGTCTCTGAGGCTGTTTCTGTGAACATGAAGCTAATTCTGGGGCACTTGAAGTCCTTACCTGTTGAGCCTGAATGGGAAGAGGATGATGTTTACTTGCGCCTTCGGAGGAATGCGCTAAAGATGATAAGGTCTGTATTTATATTTATCTGAACAAAGTCACTGATTATTTTGCTGATAAATATGTCTATAACAAAACAGGTTTGATCTCCTGTATGCACTGGAAAAATCAATTGAATATGTCAATGCGTTGGCTCGCTGACATCTCTAAAATTTGCAATGTGCTAAAAATTTTATAATCAGTAAATGACATCGTGGATTTGCTTTTCTATTGTTCAAGCTGCATAACCTGAACAGAAGTAAACTCAAATTCATTGAAGCGCTTATTTGTGGTAAATTTTCTCTTACGTGGTTATTTACCTTTTGTTTTTGAATTTTAGTGGAAGGTGTGCTTTATGGCGTGAGCATTTGTCCACTGGTGTTTTGAAATAGAGGTCATAGGTTAGTTTCATGGAGCAACCTCTGTGCAAAGTGGCTTTGATTTAGTGGTTTGTGATAGCCTTCGTACACCAGGAAGGCTCCTTCACGAAATATATACTGTAGTAATTGTAACCACATTTTTTTCATCATATCAATAATCCCTTATTGAGCAGTACTCCGCTTGGGCAGGGAAAAGCTTTCATTATGATAATTTTTTGGAGGAGTGCAAAATGCTTCACTTTTTTCCCTTCTCTTCTACCTTCTCCACTATTTAGATGCGAGGCGTCTATAAATTGAAATTTATGAGCACATGTTTTAATTCACCTAAGCACTTGTCATTGGAAACACGGAGAAGGTAAGAGAGAATATTAAAAAGAGAAACTATTTAGCATTTCTCCTTTTCTGGAGTTAGGACCTTTTTTTTTTTGCTGACTACTTGATACATCAAATGCAAGGTCCAATCCACCTCAAATTTTACAGAAAAACTAGATCATAGTTGTGTGCTTAGATAGATTGCTGGCACACACAAGGCATAAGAAGAAAAGAAAGAGCATTTGAACATCAACAATTCTAAGGAATTGGTGATGAGTTAGTCAATAAGCTATGGAGGATTCTTTGAATATGGTGATATACTAATTTGTGAAAATGTAGGCTGACAGTTTTTTCATCCCCAACCACTCCTAAGGCTACGTCTTTATGCACATGTGGTCTAAATTTTTCCAATGTTAATTGGACAATGATATTTTCATTAATGATAAACAATACCAGTGTCTCAAGAATTTCCATCCTACAGGTTGGCATCTCGGCATTCCAGGGCAGCAACTAATGCATTTATTGGAGGAGATCATTTTTCTGCCCAACAGCTGTCACTGAAGGCTCGAAAAGAATGGTTGGATGCTGAAAGGCTCAATGCCAATGCTGCAAAGGAAATTTTAAGTTTAAGAAACAGTGAAGATAACCCATGGAAATTAGACTTACATGGTCTTCATGCTGCGGAGGCAGTTCAAGCCTTGGAAACACATTTGAAAAGAATTGAGACTCAGCTTCTGGTGTGTCGGCAATCATCTCCAAGTAGAGTCAAGGGAAAGAACGGGATTGTATGTTTACTAGATGCATCATTTGCTAGCATGAATATACATAAAAGGAATATAAACTGTACAGGATTTCGGCAGAGACAAGCATCATTACAAGTCATAACAGGTATTTTGCTCATCTGTGAATAAATTTACTGCTGATTTACTTCATAAGGTACTCATTTACATAGTCCTTGTGGCCGAGCTGTAATGCGATATTCACTATTTTTAAGTGCAAAGGCACAAGGACCCAAAGATACTGGCCTAGTGGCTTTTTAGACCCTAGACAGGATTTTTCACTTTGGGGCATTTGCTTTCTGTTTGATTTGAATGTGAAATTGTGCACCTAATTTGGTGTAGCAGAAAGAGCTGTCCCATTTGAGCTGATATCAGTATGATGGAAGGTTCATTTCGTTTTACTTGGGTGATTGTCGCCATTTTAAGAGATTTCGGTGTATCTGCAGTATTCATTTGCTTCTATTTCTTTCTAGGTGTTGGCAATCATAGCAGGGGCCAAGCTGCTCTCCCAGCAGCTGTGAGAAATTTCCTCATTGAAAACAGGTGAAGTATTTTCCTCTCCCACATTTGTTCCTTCTTTGGGGTGCACGAATTTACTAATTCATTAGCAAATATCACACTTCTTAAAATTTCTTTTGGGGATTAAAGGAAATAAAATTACATTGGAGCACTTGTGATCAGTTTCAAAATTTGCAGCTATCATTTTGAGGAGACAAGGCCCGGCGTAATTACTGTTTGCCTCAAATTCCACCAAAGGTAAATGGCCAATTAAGCAATATTTGTGGGGACGGAATTATTCCCTAGTATCCCGGGTATCGGTGGCTATTTTGGTTTGTGCGAGGGTTCTATTGGCAAACAAAAGCTCAACCCTTTGTATATTGTTCATTTGAAGTTGAAAAATGAGGTCTTGTTGTAAACTATACGTGTACAAAATAGTCAAGTAAGCGTAATTTGGGTACATTTAATGATAGAAATATTTAAATACCCTTGCTGAAATTTTTTAGGTTTTTAAGGTTAAATTTAGAATATTTAGCTCTTTCTTAATTATGACTTCGACTTCCTGAATATTAGCTTTAAACTACTACTACAACTACGATTATTATTTCCAATGCAACCTAGTCCCTTTGCTAAGAATTTTACGCTAATACGAACCAAAGGATTGGATTTAGGAATGATTAGTCATATGAATCTATGGCTACTAATCAAAGTAAATTTACTTGTACTATCTAATAACAAATTTATTTTGTGAAAGTATTGATGGTGATTTTCATATCCTAAAAGAAATTTTCTTCTTTTTCAACAGAAGTTATCACTTCGTCCGAAGAAAATTGACACATTTATTTTTTTGATAACCATCATTTAAATCAAAAGTTATAAAATATATAAAATTTCATTAATTCCATCATGAAATTAAAATTATAAATTTTGAACGAGTTTAGTTTTATTATATTTATTACACGATACAATTATAAAATTAAAAATTCTAAATTAATTGGGAATTGAGCTTATTACAACTAATTGATTTCTACTTGTTGAAGTATTATTGCAACTGAATAAAGAAAAAAAAATAAAATAAAATTATATGAACTTTTCAATTGAATGACAGTCAGTAAATCTAACTTACGGAACAAGTTTAATGCAATAATTAATGTTAATTGAATAGGGGGCATATCAAAATAGATGTTGGAATTACTATATTTCACTTTCGATTTTCTTCTCCATGGCATTTGATTGCTACCGCCACACTGATCTGCAGAGAATAAGGCTTGACGTAGGATATCCTACTTTTTTTTTTGATAAGGATGGGATATCCTGTTTTAAGCCATGATACATTGTCGGTTTTGTTTTTCCTTTTTGTTCTTCTCTGCCTATATCAATGCGCTGCCTCTCCTGGCTCAATTCTTGATTTTGTAACATCTGCAACATCTCACTGGTGTCTAGAAACTTATTAAGGAAGAATGAAAAATTCAGCACGATGCTTTAATTGTTGAAGAATGATCAAATGAAGAATTTGATTGAGTGCACATGTTTCCTGTTGCTTTAGCTACTCCGTTGATCATAGAAGCACTGTAATAGTATAATGTCAATGCTGCTAGTACAGGCAAACATAAGTTGAACTTTTCATACGTCTGAATCTTCAACTTTCATAATTTATGTGTTGAAAAAGTTTTGGTATTTATGAATGCTTTAAGCCTTTATATTTCTATGATTATTTGCGTAGATGCATGATATATTAATATTGTTATTCATTTATATACCAAAAATGCTTATAAAATAATAATATATTCCCCTAGTTTAAAAATTGTCTTACTTTTCTTTCAATTCTTTCTTAAAATACTGTCCACTTTCTCTTTTAAATTATAATTGACTTCTTAAATATCTAATATCTCCTTATTTTTAATGTGTTTGGCAACAATAAATATAAATTATTATTTTTTGAATTACTAATATACCCTTTATTAATGCAAGGACATGTAATTAAAAATAAATTGATGAAGCTATATTAATTAATTTTTTTAATATGGGTGAAAATGAAGTGAGAGCATTTTTTAGATGGAGTAATAGTTATCATCAAATCTTATTTATATATTAAAGTTTTTAGAAAAACATTATTTAATTTTCTTATGTTGGTTATTAGTATTTTGATAAATACGAACTTGATATAGCTACCAAATTTAATGATTACTTGATTAATGTGAATAGTTATATTATAAAGCAACATAACATTATTTTCTCTATTATATCATTATTAAAAGGCCTATTACATAAAAAAATCACTAGCACTTGTCTGTTTTTGCCATCCAGTCTGTAATGTATGCTTCATTATGGTCCAAATTGACAATTTTACTTGTCAATAATCTTAAAAACTCATTACATAGGTTAGAGGAATGATGATGCGCGTGTTTCAAATGTGTTGACCCTAGATATTTATGAATAGAAATTTGACGCATTGCATCTAGTAATAGTGGCAGGAAAGCTAAACTAAGTTCCATTTCTTTAGTTTATATTTGTTGAAGACAACTCCATTAATGAGATAATTCGAATGCTCTTTCTCTCCCATTATTCCTCAAAAATGCTAACTTGAATGAAAAATCAATTAAACCCTAAAATACATTTCACAATTGCACTAAACTAGCATTTTACTAATAAACAATAAAAAAATCACTTATAACTAGGGACATTATTCAAACTGTTGAGCAATTTTGATTGAAGGAGGGTTTTTTGAAGAATGTGGGGTGCCACTAAAGAACCTGATAGTGACTTTAATGCTAAGGCAACAAGTGGTTTTAATGTTGATGGTGTTAAGAGAAAAACTAGGAGGAAAAGCGTAGCGAAGAGAAAGTGGGTAAGAGACGCAAGGGTTGATGCGCCAATTTTTTCTATTAATGTAGGTAATGGAAGCAATGAAAAGACAAAGTAGTTGATTCAAGGAATAACGTTGATGGAAGGGTGCAAAGATAAGGATTGGTACAAAGGGAAAGGTTGTAGATGCATTGAAAAGTGTAGACATAGGTACTTGGAAGAAAGGGAAAATTTATTTTGTTTCTAGTGAAGGATTTTAGGACAAGCTAATGAGGGATTAAGTAAGAGAAAAAAGGAATGTTGTGGAGTGGGATAGAGGTGTTAAAGAAAATAATATCCTTAGTGCTAATAGCGAGGATATAGATGATGATGCTTATTTAGAAAGTGATACAAATGAATGCTTGTACGACAATGATGAGAATTTTAGAGGTGGAAGTAAGTGACATCCAATCTAGTAAACTGAATGGTTTGTATTTGTAAAACAGGATGATTCAATTATCTGAACCTACTCAACCAGATTTCATTGCCAAGCCTATTAGAAGTTCAATGGCAGTATTAGAGCCTTCTATAAAAGTAAATTTATCAGCAGAATTCAGAAATTAGAATAAAAAAAGGTCAGATATCTGAAACCGTTCAATGTCGAAAGATGTAATTCCTATCAAAGAACATCAAATCCTTTATCAGTATTCCGAACGCTTTTAACCTGACAATAGATGCATCTCAATTTGAATGAAAAATCAAGTTTTGTCCCTCCCCCTCTTTCGAAACCAATAACGCTAAGGAAAAAACCACATAGAAATGTGAAAACAATAACATATAAAATACGAGCAAAAACCCTCGCACTTAGCTCATGGATGACATTTCCTTAAAAAAAAAAAAAATCATCCGTGCGGTTCCTCCTTGGACCCTATTCCTTTCATTTTCTTTCTATACATCCTCCTCTAATTAAGAAGAAGAATAAAAAGAACATATGCTTCAATCCATGGTGAAATCCTCGAGCACAGCATACATATTGTGAAGCTGAATAGTAGGCAAAAATGGCTTCATAATTCATTAACTTGAACAAAAAATTAAGCCTTGCTTTCCCAACATTTGCTGAGTCCTACATTAGTATATAAGATCCATACTTGCAAAAAGTACATACATCTCTCACATGTAATGCTTCCTCCACCTTAATCACTTTTCACAGCATGAGGATACAGTCCCAAAACATGCTCTGGCATGAAGTCATGTCGGGTCAGAATGCCAACAATAGGATGCCTCTGCGGTAATGAGAAAGTTATTAAGGGTCATATTGAACGTGCACAAAACATCTGCCAGAGATGGCGAGGAACAAACTTCAAAATGGAACAAAATTAAACAGCAAAAAGGGATTAAAAAAAAATCAGTTCCCACAGCTCCCAAGACATGATTTCTTATTAAGACGATAAAATGTCATACTGGGACTGTGTACTGCCTAAGGGGAGCAATTCACAGAGCAGAGGTCAAATCCCTTTCTTCCTTCTTCAAGAGAAAAATTTTTAGGCCAAAGTAATAGCAAAGAAGAAGCCTAAGTTGCAAAAAAGAGATGATAACTGAGAGAGATGGAGAATTACCCCTTAACTCTTTGGCACCACACACAAATGCCTAAGACCAAGTTGTCGAAAAAGAATTAAAGCCTTAGCAAGTGACATTGTTTCAACAACTGTGTATGGGGATGCATTAGCGATTGGATGCAGGTCTACATACATTTCCATTTCTTCCTGTCTAATATCCAGATCCTCAAGTTTGACACCCTTCCCTGATCCTGCCTTGGCAAAATCAAGTTCAGCAAGTCTACGAAATATCTCCTCACCTGCAAGATTCCTTTCGCTTGAAAAAACCTTGCCCCTAAGCAAAACAAGCAAATGGGACCTCAAAACAAGGCCGCATAGCTCAGGTGCATCTGAGAAAGGTGGTTCGTCAATCACAGGGAATCCATTGTGTCCAGTAGTCGTCAAAGCATGCACTATATTTCC
>CANXYI011857003.1:0-10680 GCA_948208565.1 Hura crepitans
TACCTAAGGATTGAATAGCTACATTGAAAATCTAGAAATTGAATAGTTAGCTTCTATCTTCTACATGTGCATCGAGACAACGATATGCTGAGTATACACTTAGTGATGAATTTAATGTAATATAAATTGCATCATGTCTACATGTAGCACATGTAATGCAACATTTACCAATTAAATAGATTTATTATATTTAATCTTGGTTATATGGGAATTAAGGCATATTAAATCTAATTCTAAAATGTGTCATTACCTAGATTAATTACATATCATATTATATGCTCTTGTTAAATAAAAATGCCTACTTATCTGTGATATTATGTTGTTATGCCTTTTTTTTCTATTCAAGCCCATGCTAGAGAGACTACACTTTAAGGCAATAGATAAAAGGGATCAAGTCATACAGTGGTGAACATTTTAGACTTTAGTAGCTACACCTACCCATCCATCCAATAGTAGGGAATAGCTAATAAAAACCTCCTAAATCATAGTTGTAGAGATCAGTCCTAGTGGACTTCCTAATAATAATGATAGTAAGGACTAGCCTCAAGGGAACTCCCAAGTCCTAAATATTAGTCATGCTTAGGTAGGTAGTAGGGATCAACCCCGTGGGACCTTCCAAAACCACTAAAATACGGGTAAGCAGGGATTAGAATATGCAAACCTCTTAATACCTAAGGTGGTTAAAGTTAATCTATGTGAACTTCACCAGTGCCACTAAATAATAGAGGCTAGTTCATGCAGACCTCCTAATACCTAAGTGTGTAGGGCTCTCTAGCAAAACCTCAATAGTTGCACCCGCCATATCATGCACATAGGCAATGGACCATATGAACCATAACCCATAGCAGTTGCTAATTCTCTAGTTCATCGGTCAACTTATCTAGTGGGTGTCTAAATGATATGGGCTTATACTAATTACCATTTATATTTAAGTTATAAACCATTTGACATATGGTCGTACCATGTACTTATTATCATGCCATTTACATATGCATTTCTATTATTGCATAACCAATATTCATGACATATTTTAACAATCGTTACTCTACTCATTTAGTCTATTCTCATTGTCCCATAATTCCAAGTATTTGTTCTCACATACTGAAGCAAAATCATATCAACTTCACTTACATAAACATGATATTTCAATTCCATTACCACTTAGCTTTCCATTTAATCACATTACACTAATTAATGCTTTTTAAACCACATAACCATATTAAGTCTTATTCTAATTGCCATCAATGTTCAATTCATATACACATGTGTATCCACCCTATGACCTTAACACACCTTATGGCCATACCATTGTTCAAGCATTTCCAAATCATTTTTACCAATTTTATATCACAATCATACTTAATACTCACTTTTTGCCAAATTACATTACATTTCCATATCAATTACATATGCACACACACATTTCCCTTTCATACACCGTTTAGCATACATTCACACACATTTTCACCTTCTTATTTCATTCAATATCCATACTTTCATGCATTATATGGTACACCTAGCTTGCTTGCATGCTCATTTCATGCATTTAGATACACATACTTTAACATAACATTTTTGTACACACTTTCACATGCACACTTGAGCACAAACACATCCAACAACTTATATTACATTAAATCCACACAATTAGGTTGTCTCTAAGGCTTGATTAGCTTCTCCTCCTTAATGTTCCTCTTTTTACATACAAGCATATTGACTTTTTAGGGTATAAAAATTCTAAAAAATCTATATAAGTCCAAATCAAAAACTATCTACATGGTTAATCATGGTTTACTTAGGACTACTTAAACCAAAAAATTTAAGGAAAAAGCACTTCTACTCACTTTAGGCACTATTCATCAAGTGCTTAAATCTCTCATTTTAGGCACTTACATCAAATTCTATCAATTGGAGGAGCTTTAAGATGTTATAGATGCCTAGATTGATATAAACTTTTATGGATTTGGCTTAGTATTATAGGAGGAATTGAGAAAAAAGAGAGTGATAAGAGAGAGGGTTGTGTAAATTTATTGTGTTTTACTAGGAATGAGAACAGTTTGTGTTTGGGGTTATCACCTAGCTCTACACTAGGACCACTGATCCTTTACCTAGAAAGGGTCTAAAATTAGACCTTATTAATGTTGTTATAATATACCTTCCATTATATTCTAACATTTATAAATCTTATATCATGCGAGCAAGAATTTAATTAAATCATTTATGTCACCTTTTCACTTAGAGAAAAAAGTTGTAATGTTGAAAATATACAACCAAAAATGATGTCATTTATTAATGGTTTTTTGACATGACAATTACCCATAATTCCATGGGAATTAGTGGTAATTGTCCAACTCCCATCTCTAGGAGATTGGCTTTTCTTAAAATACATTCTTATGCGACTTTTATTAAAGAAAACTCAAAACCATTTTATTAAAAAAATGCCAGTTAATTTAGTAGAAAATCATTAGATGTGAGATTAGGCATTTATGTGTAAAACAAGTAATTAAATAACTTATTACAATAAAAAATATTACAGAGAATTAAAAGAGTACAAAACTAAATGAGATAATATAAGACATATAATTAGTCCCGTTTTAACATTATTAGGTCCGTGTGGACTCATTACGGCCTCTAAACTATGTTCATGTATACTACTATTTATTATGGTTAACACATCTATCTAGACATCCAATCTAATAAGAATAATCTCTCATTCATAACTTAAAAAATGGGGATTATCATTGGGAAAATTATAAATTTATTAATTATGGGTAGCATATAAACATATACATATATTTACAAGGACTAGGATTACAAATAAACATCCATACAAACTATGATCCTCATGAGATAGAGTCTATGTAGACTACAAAACATAACAAACACACCTAAAGTATGATCATTTATATAAATTATGTTTCATGTGAAAAGAAGTCCATGTATATTATATAACAAAACCAATATAGATAAAATATGGTTATTTGTATTGACTACATTCTTTATGAATAGGAGTATATATGGACCACATATTTTTTTAATAATACCAATGATATTCATGCTATAATCATGTGATATAACAATATTTAAATACATTAATATGGTCAATCCAATACATAATATGCAAGAGTTATGCAAAATAATAATATGCTATAGTCTATATGGACCTTAAGTCACGCACATATCAATATATTTTATCCATGCAAATGTAAACATGGCTTAATATAGGTCTATGTGATTAGGATTAAAATAATAAAATAATCACAACATGCTAGCAATTAGTTATACACAATAAAATAATTTAAAATAATGACTTACAACTATGATCAATGTGGGGATTAAATAGAATCACCTCACTTATGACCAATCATGAGAGATCATAAGTCTATATGAATAATATGAATGTATGTTATATACATAGTAGGAAGCCTTAGATCTTACCTTGTCAATGACTTCATGTAATAATGCAAAATGTTAGGTTTTTAGAAAGAAGTATGATTTTTGTGTTGGATAAAGGTATAACAGATCATTCCTACTTTGGAATCCCCTTTTAGACTCTAAAAATAGTGGGTTAAGAGCCTACTAATTGCCTCTTTCTTCTTAACTCCTCTCCTCCTTTCTCTCTTGAGAAGGGTATTTATAGGCATTGATAGATAGCTTTACCATCTAAAAGAGGTAGAGTTCCAGTAGGATTAAAAGATAGAGTCTAAATAAGAAGTTAATGCTTTTAGAAGCTTTTCATCAATAAATCATTACGGACATTGGGCTCTAAGTCTGTACAGATCTAGGATATAGGTTCTTTTTGGTGGTTTATGGGCCTTAGGCTTATTTTTAAGCTGATTCTACTATAATCTATATAGACGTGGGCTTTAGCATTATTCGAGTGGATTTTAGGCTTTGGGCTCAACTATTCTAGGCTCAGTCTATTTCAGTTCCTATAAATATGGGCTTTGCCTTGTCTCGATGGACCTTGGGGCTTGGTCCTACTTTTTAGATCTTGGTTATTCACTTTAAACTTTATAGCTTATATTTAGATAGACTTACACCATGTTAGTTTATGTAAACTAGGTTTATAGGTTCTTACCTTGTTGCTTAAGCATATTTCTAGTTATCATCATAGGCCTAAAATTAGGGCATCTATAGTTGCCCCCACTATGGTGTGTGCTTTGGAAATGAAAAAATTAAAATAGTGCACATGAAAGAATGTAAATTTGAGGTACTTACTTAAAGATATACTTGCTTTGCACGAAGCTACATTAAATATTGATGCCTATCTCTAAATCAAAGTAAAAATTGGCTAGACCTAAATTATATCTTCCTTACAAAAAAAGAATTCATATTATGAAGATAAATTACACAAAATACAAGTGCTTGCTTATCCTCGAGTAAAGTGAAAATTTAACTAGATCTAAACATGCCTTTGCTTTAAAGTTTTTTTATTTTGCCTCTTTATGATCCAGCTTACTATCTCATGTCTGTAAGATATAGCTTGTTATCTTACACATTCATAATCTAACTTATTGCATGTCTTCATAGCTTGGTATTGATATTAATTATTATTAATCGCACCTAAGATTGTTTAACCGATAAGGTTTGATCAGGTGGAAGAAATTTTGATCGCACTTAAGGTTATTTGACTAAAGAGGTTTGATCGAGTGGAAGAAATTTTGATCATGCCTCAGGTTGTTTGACTTATGATGTTTGAATAGGTGAAAAAGTTTTGATCATGCCTAAGGTTGTTAGACTGATGAGGTTTAACCAATTATAAAAAATTTTATCGCACATAAGTTATTTAACTAATATGGTTTAACCAAGTGAAAGAATTTTGATCACACCTAAGGTTATTTGATCAATGAGGTTTGATTGAGAGAAAAAGTTTTGATCTCACAAAAGGTTGTTTAACCAAAGAGGTTTAACTGGGTGAAATATGGATTTGCTTATTAGGTTCAATCTTAAAGGGTTAGATTTGCTTGTTAGGCTAAATCTGTAAGTGTTAGTTTGGTTGTTATGCTAAATCTTAAAGGGTTAGATTCACTTCTTAGGCTGAATTTGAAAGATTTGGATTAGGCATAGAGTTAAATCTAAGAAAATTTGATTAGGCATGGAGCTAAACCCAAGGAGATTGGATTAGGCATAGAGCTAAATTCAAAGGGATTGGATTAAGGAAAAAGTTGAATTTGAGGAAATTAGATAGGGTATAAAGCTGAACTCGAGAAGATTGGATTGAGTAAAGAGCTAAAGTTGAGAAAATTAAATTAAGCAGAGTGCTAAATCTAAATAGATCAAATTCAACATGGAAGCCAAATCTGAGAAAATTGGATTAAACATGGAGTTGAATCCAAATAGATTTAATTGGGCATGGACCTAAATCTTATAAAGGCTAGATTAGGCGTGGTGTTGAATCATGTAAAAAAAATGTGATAGGGGTTAGTATTAGTTCTACCTATCAATTTTGTGATACATACCTAACTTTCATCAAATGTGGATTTGACCCTAATTTAAGAAAGATAGAGTAGTTGCTTAGCTTTAAAATGATTTGAATACTAGTGCATATGTGTGCTTAACTTATGAGTGCCTAATTTTATATACCTTTACGGTAGTGATCGTGTATGTGTTTTGTTGTGCATGTGTGAATGCAAATGCTATTTGTGCTAAAATGTCACATGTATTTAGGTAAGATCTAAATTTTTATGATATGTATATGTATTATGTGGATATTTTGAGGTGTAATATTCCTATAGATTTAGATGTAAGCAAGTGCATGACTATGAAGTGCCTAAAAAATAAGTGTTATGTATGTAGGGATGTTTCAAATGTTTATAAGTGTGAGCATGAAGGACTTGTTGACACTAAGACAAGTTGATACTTTATCTATTGTATGCATGAATATGAAGAATAGATATGAGCTTCTAATTTGTGAATGAAGTGAAATACATACAGTGAAGTATATGTTTATTTCTTATACTTAATGATGAGTGTGTTAATAGGGGTTAAATGCAGTGCATGTTACCAGCTTGTGAATACAATGACCTATTGTGTTTTAAATGTGTATAGGTATAAATCTACAAAAGTAATATATATTATGCGATAAATGTGGTTTTAAGTATGGTGCACATAATGAATATGATAATGTATGCTTAGACTAAAAGAGTAGATAATTGTAATAAGATATAGAAAAATTAGTAAATGTGCTAATGTATGAATATAGATAAATATATGTGATTAAATATATTGATGTGCACATAAATTAAGAGTGAGATACATGTACGATGTATGAATCCATGAGTGTAGCCCTTTATATGTTTGGCTACCTATATGAACTGATGCATGAATGTTATATGGCGAATGAGTTAATGCTGTGGTATACTTTTCTATAAATGCTGACTATTCTATATTGGATGAATGAATAAAGGTGAATGAGTTTATGCATATAGACCTAATAAATGTTTTTACAACTGATTCTTTTTAGTTGATATGCTAGATTTTATGAGTAATGTATGTCTGAAGTATGCAAACAATACCAGATATACTGATGCCTACTGAATGCGAGTGTGTGAATGAGCCGATACATGTAAATATGGTGACCTATTTTTTTGTCTTGAGTGTGGGGGCATGAAGGTTATGAATGAGATGACTTTAGTGAATGAAAGTGGTGATAGAGTGAATGAATGATACATGCGTTAGTTCTTAACCTTTTTCTAGATTAAAGAATGCTATGAGATATATACATGAAAAATGCATTTTTGATAAATGTAGTATGCATATGTTTTTTCTTATTTTCTTATAAATACTTGTGAGTGTGCATTTTGCATGACTGATTCATAAGTGCTAAGCTTAAATGTGTCTAGGTGAATAAAAGTGATGTTTATTATGTGGCTAATACATGTGAGTGTGAATAACCTATGTGACAAAGAGATGTACACATGTGAATTATATGGATTGGTAAGTTTATGTTAAGTTCTTAAATGAATGAATGTTTTTTGTGATCCATGAATGAATGTGATTCTATCCTGAATGATGTGCACATGCATATCTTTTATGTTCTCAAGCTATATGAGCTATATGACTGATGTCTAGATAAGTTGTTTATACCAAATAATGAATGGATGTTTGCACTTATGAATGAATGATAAAGGTAAATATATGTTAAATAGTGAATGCATCTTTTCTTATGTTGTATGAATGATGAAGGAAAATGTATGTTGAATGGTGAATGTGGCTTTTCTTATAATGGATAAATGATGAAGGCAAATATGTGTCAAACAATGAATGTATCTTTTCCTATAAAGAATCAATGGTGAATGCAGATATATGTTGAAGTATGAATGCATCTTTTTTTATGATGAATGAATGTTCTTCTTGTGATAGATGTATAAAGAAGGCAAATGTATATTGAATGATGAATGCATCTTTATTCATGATGAATGAATGTTCTTCTTGTGATGGATGCATGATGAAGGCAAATGTATGTATAGGCGGAATGGGTTTTTTTTTTCTAAAATGGATGTATGAAAGAGTGTGAGTGAATAAATCTATTCTTTTTGCTGTATGTTCAATCATGTGTCTAAATGCATTAATTAGTACTTGTTTTGTTATTGGAATCATTCTCCTCTTAGAGTGATCATAAGAAAAACTTAGGTTTGAGAAAAGTGAAGGTGTGAAGTGGTATGAGATGTCTTATAAACAAACAAGTCAAGCTAAAGTGATAGAAAGGCTAGGAAAGGTGTTGAGAAGTAGATTGAGTTAAGGTGAATGATGATGAGGCCAAGCCTTAGGCAAAATGTCAATTTGTTGTGAAAAGCATTTAAACATGTATGGCTAAAAAATTAATGATTAAGATGAATAAGCATGCAAATGTATGTGATTGCATAGTATAGTGCCCTTGTTATTATTAAGTCCAAAGATTTTCTGAATAAATATTTTCTCTCGACCTCTAATTTTTTTTCCTATACCACCCTTTGTGGGTTTTCTATCTAGCAAGGTATGCTCTAACCTTTTCCTAAGTTGCCTTTTATGAGTTTTCAACCTAGTAAGCTTTTTTCTCTTCTTTTTTTATTTTTTGAATTTAGCTTACCCACATTTGCTTAAGGCTTAGGATCCTATTGTGCTATGTTCGATCAATTGATTCTAAACTTGTACCTTTAAAATGGCTGGATATATTTTGTAGCCCTTGTCATGGGAAGTTAATGGAACTATCTAGATTAATAAGTTACTTTCTATGGGTGCTAGCTTTATGCCCCCAGTGTTTTGAATCTTTAGGTTTTTGATCTTTCTGAGTACTACATTGATGATATCCTTGTTATTAGCCAATTGGAAGATTTTCTAACTAAAAATTTTCTCTTAAATTTCCTTAACTTTGACCTAGTTTCCTAGTCTTAATTGATCAGCTTAGCGAGAATTAGAAAACTCTTTTTTAATGGGGGCAACCACGATTAAAAGGAGAATGTTAAATTGTTTGAGGCTAAAGATGAGGTTTTTGGAGTTTAGGACCTTCAGACATTTGAATTTTTGCTAGGGCAAGAACTAAAAACTATTTATTTTTTAAAATGATTGCCATGAGCTTTTAGGTTTTGTAGAAAATGATTAGACATAATGAATTTTTAACTTCTAGAGCCTATTGAGCTTGGACTGCTTTTAAGGTTAAACGAAAGGCATTCATTTGGGCTTAGTTACCCCTAACTTATTATTATCACATCTCATATTCAAGGATATTTCTCATGTCTTACAAAGAAAGCTCAATTTTTGAACTTCGAAGCATGTAATAGTGGTAAGCCATTTTCTGGAGAATCATAAATTATTTGTGATACACATGGACTAAGCTAATCATTTTTTTAAACCTCTCAACTAACTTTCAAGATTACCATGTTATGTAATGAATGTGGTGCACAAAGATGATCATGAAAAAGCTAAAACTACATTTTATTAAAGATAACTATTCAAATAGGGTAGAAAAGAAACCAATCAACAAGATTTCCTAGCTTAATCTTTATTGAGGTTTTATAGTATCTTTGATTAGTTAGCTCTCATGGTCGAGCAATATCAAGTCTAGGTGCTAGGCTAAAAGTTAAGAACAGAGACCCTCATTCTTCCAAGTGTTAAGAAGTGGCCATGTGATTTTGAGACTTGCCACTGGGTGCATTTCCAAGATTGGATTTTTTTATGATCTATAAGGTCTTCGATGGCATGGTAGAGGGCTGTGCATTTGTTAGTGAGATGACACATTCTTCTAATTATATGTATAGTATAAATCATGGCGACATTTTCATGGAAATGGTTGTCAGTAAGGTTTAGGTGTCAATAATTGAAGAAAGTTTTTCTCCCTCAATTCTTTGAACATTGTGGATAAGGGTATATTTAGCTTAGTGAACTTAAACGTAGGGGAGTTAAGCTTAGTTCCTTGATCCCTATTCACTTCCTTGATTAAGCCTATACTTGTTGGATCTTTCAAATAGCCCTTTTATTAGGTTGTCCATATAAGCTTCTCTTGAATCTTTTCCTCCATGAACTTTATTATTCATTTCTCTAGAACTGTCATTGCCTTTTTTAGTATGCCTATAGTCACAAATTGACTTTTACATTTGGTTTCATGTCTGGTAGCCATTTTTGTGCTGAGGAGTGTTGAAGTAAGAAGAGGGGTTGAGTTTTTTCCTTTAAAAAGCCTAAGTGGAAGATTACCTATAATAGATGTATACAAATGGTTAATGTGATAAGATACATTCTTCAAGCATTGGGATTAAGATACAAGGGTAGCCATTAATATGTACTAAGAACACTCATGGAATGTGAGTGAGGTTTAAATGAATGAATGTGATACCTACATTAAGTGAGGTGATACTAGGTGATTGAAGTCTACATGATGAATGGTATGTGTCAAATGTGTGCCAGAAGTGAATGCATAGGTATATGGGTAAGGTCTGTATGTTATTCTTATTAATGTGATACATGGTGGATAGTTAATGCATGTATGGATGAGTAATGCATTACTAAGCCTAAAATAGTATGCATGAAAAAGTGAAGTTATGGGATAGTGTTGCATATGTATATAAGATGGTTCATGATGCAAGATGCATGTTTTTGTATCTACAACATATGAAAATAGCATGGCTTATGTATAGGGGCTTATATGCTATGTCTGTGCAGGGTGACGATGCATGAATAATTATTTCCATGGTAAGGTGTTACTTAATGCAAGTTCATAAGGACAATATGAGTTATAAAGTACATAGATTACAATGCATGTATGTTTGTTATGTATGGACAAGAGGGCTTTCTAAGGATAGATGCATGTTATACCTTACATTGGGTAAAATAGTCAATTAGGATGGTCGAGATGAGCATATATAATTTTATGATGAATGATGCATGCTCATTAAGGCTAGTTACTAGACCTATATGTGACACATGTCAAGCAACTTATGGGGTTTCCTATATAATATAGAGGTACAAAAAATGTATACATTGAGTTAGATATATGATACATATGATTGCATGTATATGTGATGAAGATGCAAATGAGGATGTATACATGATTCTAGATACATGAAGAAGATGCTTGTAAAGATGTATGCTTGATTTTATATGGATACATATGATGATGTATACATGGTTTTAGATATGCATATGAAGGTCTATGCTATATGAACGGTTGTGAACTTCATGTTATAATAAGAATATATATATATA
>CANXYI011857022.1:0-14467 GCA_948208565.1 Hura crepitans
AATCTTCAGCTATAATAGGAAAAATGTACAGGAGATATATATCCTAATTTACAAGAGATATGCAATCCAACACCTACATAACTAGGATATCTATGTGACTAGGAAACTTCTATTAATCACTACTGTCATTAGGAATTATAAGACCTTTTTAATATTACTTTTTACAGCCAGCATCTATTAACAGACTTATACGTGTGGATGAAAAACGATCAATTTGTTGCAAACTGGGAGAATCAAGCAAGGATGATACATTCTTTTTGCTAGCAAGCAAAATATATTCTTTAAGAGTGCGTTGATCCTCTCTGTTTGATAAGCCTTTTGTGGATGTTCGTTTATCAAGATTTTTTTAATTCAGATCCCCTCGTGTGGAAGAGACCTAGTGGTTTGGGTACCATATTGTACAGGGTTATTTTGCCATGCTAATTGAGCTAAGAACTCTTCTATAGGACTTCTTTTTTTTTTTTTTTCGCACTTCATTAGTTCCTTATAGCATATATATTTCTTCTTTAGCGGTCAAGAATTAGTTCTTATTTCTTTTTCTTTTGAGGTGATAATGTTATTTTATTTACTTAGAAATATCATTTAATTGATTTAATATTCTCATGTGTATCAATTTGTATTCTAATATTATATATACCATAGCCAAGTAATTTTTCATATGCAACTTTACTTTCGATACCGAAAGCTGAAATAACATGCAAGGATAGTTAGTATAACTTACCAGTAAAATATAATAATAAGACAAAAAAACAATATTTGAATAAAGATACTGGGTTTTCTCTTTTGGAATTTAGGTGGACATATGCAGATCCATCTTGGGCCCGTATTGCAGCTCTCGTTCCACTTGTTGTGTCTTGTGCAGAGGCTGGTGATGAAGTTGCAAATAAGATATTACAAGATTCAGTCGAAGAGTTGGCTTTAAGTGTCAAAGCAGTAGTTCGAAGACTTGGCTTGTGTGGTAAAGGTATGGTAATTCGAGTCAATATTAAAACGGACTGATCACTTCTTTTTGATTTCTTCACTATGAAATAAGAATACAATCCCCAATTTACCTTTTGACCACGAGAAGCAAGTCACTGTTCAGCTGTTTTATAGACATCACATCTGAAAGCAGTGTCATTATACTTTTCAAGTAGAACTTTTTTTTCTTATATATATATATATATATATATATGTTCAGTAGTGAAAATAAACTACTTAAGAGCAGCGGAAACAATGGGTTTTCTAGATTGTCAAGCATTACGGGATATATCACCCCTTCAGTTTTGTTTTGTAGATTGTACAGTATGTGGTGAAGGGCAACTCTTTTAGTTTATTAATTTAATGATTTCTTATTATCTTGGGTTATGAAAGCAGGGTGTGGAAGCTTTGGTACATGGTGGTTTATGTTTTGTTTGGATTACAATATGAGCTGTCCCCATCAATACATTACTTGCATATTGTTTATATATTATGATTTAGATGGACCAAGTAGATGGTTTTTGCATGTTTTGAACACGAAGTTATTGACTCTAGGTAATGTTACTGCTGATGTGTGCTTGAATGTGATTATGGATAATTAAATATTCATTTATGTTTGACTTCTCTTTCCTTTCTAAAGCATTGTGTTCTTTTATGCTTATGCACACATTTTGCAGATGGAAATGCTTCTTTTCCCCTGGTCATGGTTGGTGGTGTTCTTGAAGCAAATACGAAGTGGGATATAGGGAAAGAGGTTATAAATTGCATCTCTAGAGACTATCCTGGGGCTATTCCAATTCGGCCTAAGGTACGCAATAAGTTAAACCTCCCACTACAAATTAGCACTTTAGATTTCTAATAAATGTTCAAAGTAAGTACACTTATTTGCCCTATTCTACACATTACTATGGAAAATAAACTATAAAGAACCTATGCAACTGCAGTTTCTAATTAATGATTAGAAGAAATAGTTATAATAATTTGGCATATTAGATATTGGCTGGTCTCAAAGACTCATCATTAGGAATAAAGGAAAGTTACATGATGTATATTAGCTGTAAGTATGGAACATAGACTATAAAGAATCTATGTAACTATTTCTTCTAATTAATGATTAGAAGAAATAGTTATAATAATTGGCATACTGGATGTTTGCTAGTCTCAAAAACTCATGATTGGGGATAAAGAAAAGTTACAGGATGTATATTAGCTACAACTATTGGTTGACTTTCCATGTATACTTAACAAATTTGTAGGTAGCTAATTGTCAGGCTAACATGTTAGAAAATACCTTAGTTAGGATCTCCTATTGATGCATATATATCTTTGATTTCTTTGAACAAAATCATGCGAAAATATTCTACTCTTTTTCTGTCCCCTTACATGGTATCAAAGCCAAGATTGGCTCAGTTTGCTGGTTCTTTTGAGAACTAGGTTTGCTTGTGTTTTCGGAGTGGCTGTTTATTCTCATTGCCAATAGGGAAAGGTTTGCAAGTCTCCTATTGATGTTTTCCAAAAATCCCATAACTAGACCCTATGCACGTACTAAAGCTCTTGAAATGTTCCTCAAGCGCCATTGCATGGAGGCAAGCAAGACATTAGTTTGCTCTACTATCTTTTCTCTAGCATTGCCCCACCTTTCTTGGTTAGTTCGTGGTGGTTCTCTTGTCATCTTAACTTGTTTGGAGGTCTTTGTTCTACTTCTGGGCAAAATTTGGATATTTTTTCATTCTATTTGATTTTTGGATTTTGGAATTTTGTGTTAGTTTGCTTGCATCTGGTTGGCTGTCTTTGGTTGGTTTCCCACGTATAAATTTGTTGGCCGTTTTTTATTGCTTTTTGTTGGGATTCAATTATTCTTTTTTTTTCCTTGGATATTAGTTCTGTTAGAGTGTGAACAATATATGTCAGCTATATCTTAGTTAATGAGTTGTTTGATATTCATTCCTTGCATAGTAGCATTATCTCAGGGAGTTGATTTTGCTCTGATTTAGCTTATTACCTTGTCTAATGTATTTTGCAACTATATGTAAAGAATGTATCATCAGATAACCATTTCATTCTTTGTTCTTGCCTACATTTCATAATATTTTCTTTCGTTATATGGTATTAGAGCCATTCTTGGCTCGATTGTGTGGAGGTTCTTTGTTCTGAATTTCTTGTAGTCACTTTTATTATGACTTTTTGGTCTCACTGCCATTTCTAGTAGCATCTGGAATGTCAAATCGGCGCCTTTGTATTTTCCAATGGCCAAAGGAACAAGAGTGACCTTCACGCATTGTTTTTAGAAGATCTAGTCCTCATGCGCTGGTGCGTACAACCAGAGGTTTGCCGGCAGTTTCCTCTTCTAGCATCAACTGCTCCATTCCAGCTGATTCCTATCATCTGTTTGGTGTTTGGATTCTATTTGGATGATTTTTTGTTTTCCGGGGTTATTTTGCTATCTGTTTCTTTTGGTTGGTACATTTCTCTACCTTCTTAAGGTTCTTTTGGTCATTAGGTAATTTTTTGTTTATTGGATTTTGTGTTGTGGCTTTGGTATTTGGAGCTTTGCCATTTTTTTGAACTGTGACTTTCTTTGTCTGATGTTGTTGGGTACTTAAGAATGGCTAATAATAAAGTACTATTTGTTGATGTTATTCCTGGATGTCCCGGATTGAACATAGTCATTGGGTCTAATTATTAAGATTGGAATAGAATTGTTCTAGTTTATCTGAGGAGCATAGTTAAGGATGATCACCTTAATGGGGTTCTTTTGCTTGGTAACTCTAAGCAAGCATGGCTTAGAGATGCTAGATTACTTTTGCAAATTATAGATTATATTAGTAGTGATTGTATTTTGTCTAGTTAGTCATTGTGAATTTGTGAAGGAATCGATGGATTATCTTGCTTTTTTATATTCTGGGAAAGGGAACGTGTTGTGTATTTTTGAAGTTTACAAAGCCGTTCATCATGCTGATAAATAGGATAGAACTATTACGTCTTATTCTATGGGCTTCAAATGCACTCACGAGTTAAAACTCTTTGAAGCCTTTTAGTACTAATATAAAAGTCAACAAGCTTTTGAGGGAACAAATAACTATGATGAGTTTCCTTGCTAGTCTTCCTTTCGAGTTTAACACAGCTAATGCAAAAATCTTGTCTAGTTCTGAAATTCCATCACTTTAAGATGTTTTCACCAGAGTACTTTGCATAGAGAGTGCTCCACAACTTACTAGTGCTTTAATTAGTTGGACAACTAGTAATAGAGGTGGTAAAGGAGGAGGGGGATCTAGTAGATGCACAGACAATCATGATTCTAGAACAAGTATTTGTTACTATTGTCAACATAAAAGCAATGCTCAAAGAAACAGCAGAACAAAAATCAACATCAACAATCGGATAATGTTGCAGTCACAAGTATTTAACTCTGAAAAATCAGTTCTGATATTAGCTGATGACTATGCAAAATTTACTCAATACCATGAATCATTGAAGGCTTTTTCTACTCCTATTACTGTATTTGTTGAGTTAGGTAACCCAAATACATGCCTTCTCTCTTTATCATGCAAATGGCTCATTGACTCTAGTGCAATAGTGTGAGCAGGATGGCTCGCTATAGAGTTAGGAGTCACCACTTGGTTCAGATCGAGAATCAATGAACTTGGCACAAGTGTTTTAACCCAAGATAGGAACGAAATCATCAATCACCAAAGAACTAGATTCGTGGTTAACACTTAATAATCTTACGTCCAGTAATCAATGTGCATTCTCTGGATTATACAGTGAAACCATGATTTTCTAATACAATGCAATATTCCTAGATCTAAGATTCATATCATGCACATGAACAATATAATTGCAATAAAATTAGATAATAAATTCGTAATAAATCATGATATGAAATATTCATCAATATAATTACTTCAATATGCATCATAACTTTTTATATAATTGAACCATTGTTGATATGAGTTGGAAAACGTGTTAATTTGAAAATATGATTTTAACAACTATTATTATGCAAAATCATGTGAAGAAAGATCGAACACTAATTTATGATGAATGAACAAGAAACTTAACTATATTTAAAGGGAAAACATGATTTGATGCAATTAAACATATAAAAATGATGAAAACATGATTTTTATGATGAATAAAATGAGATTTGGCCATTAGGACTTACCGATTATGATACTTAAAGCAATCAAACGAATTTGCGATGAAAGAACATCGAAATTGTGGAAAAACTCCTCCCACGAACAGGATTGACTAAAATAACTCTTAACAATATTTTGAATTAATGAGTTTGAATATTCATACTTCTCAAGAACTAGTTAAAACTCTCAATAAGATGCTCTCTCAGGAGAATGAGTTTCCCTTGAATAATTTATGTGGATTGTGTGGAGAGCTGAAGGCTATTTATGTGTTAATGTGAGGTGTTTGGATCATTTTCCAACTCTAAATAGAGAGTCTAGACCTATCAGAAGCGGTATGACATGTTCCTAGTCGGTTTCTAGCTTTTTGGAAGCTCAGAAGTAGAGTTGAGAATCGAGTTCTGACTTCTATAATCGGGTTTTGGGGAATGCATCCTCGTGGAAGATGAAACCGCTGCATGGTGGTTTGAACCGTTGCGCGGTGGTTCCTCTCACTGTGTACAATTTTGGTGATGTGGAAAATTTAAGGTGGGTCCACTCAACTCCAATCTTTTGTTTTGTTTATGTGACCACCTAAAGGCCATTTCTATGTCTTGTGTTCCTTGACTATTCTAGACTTATTTAGACTCTTCTCTCATCCTAAGTGACAAAATGACCATTCAACAAGCTAAATGACCATTCAACAAGCTTATACCCTTCGCTATCAACACAGATCCTCATTTTTTCTCCAATCAGGTCAAACCACGAGCTTATTGAGTCAGTTCAAAATCTAGATCCACTAGAATATTCAAGACACTGAAGTAACAGAGAGAAATTCCACTTTTCTAATATCCTTTCATAACAAAAAGATCTATTTACCTA
This sequence comes from Hura crepitans, assembly GCA_948208565.1. Taxonomy (NCBI): domain Eukaryota; kingdom Viridiplantae; phylum Streptophyta; class Magnoliopsida; order Malpighiales; family Euphorbiaceae; genus Hura; species Hura crepitans. The sequence goes on from CANXYI011857022.1 coordinate 5,958, forward strand.
AATTGTTTCTCTGGTTATCATCAGGCATAATGAAAGTCAGGGAATTAAAAATTCAGTGCTTACGAATAGATCACATGACATGTAATTCTAGTGTTCTTTCCACATCGCAGTCACATTCATCATCTTCATCTATTGATGTTAGCAGATGGTTCCCATTCTTATATTCTTGGATCAGGCACTACTGATCCTACTCTATCTATTTCCTTAACATTTGTCATAAGTTTACCTAAATTTTCTTTTAATTTGATTTCATTTAGCAAACTTATTCAAGATTTTAATTGTAGCAACCAATTTTTTTGCTACTTATTGTTCTTTCAGGATCTTATAACGAAGTGGATTATTGTTAAAGGACATGAATTGAGAGGTCTTCATGTTTTGGAGACTTGAATGTTAAAAGCAATTGCATGTTCTAGTATGTCTACATCATTTGAGGCACATTGTCAGTTAGGGCATCATTTTCTATCCATTTTTCAGAAATTGCATTCAAAATTTTCCAATATTGCTTCTTTAGATTGTGAGTCTTTTGAGTTTGTTAAACACCATTGCCTTCCATTATATGTTGACTAATTTGAATTTGGATAGCTAGCTGTAATTCTATTTTTATCATTTATTTGTAAATCTTATTTTATCCTAATTAGGCTATGATTAATTCTATCCTAATTAGGCTTAGAATTTTTTGTATAAATAGCCATGTACATGAGATGTAAATATACAACAAGAAAGAATTATTTTTCTGTCTCAAAAATCTTCAGGTTTCTAGCAGGAATTGATGAAACTGTTGGGTACTAAACTTCAGTTCACTTAAGCTTATCATCGTCAATCGGATGGACAAACTGAAGAGATGTTTGGAAAGCTATTTAAGGTGCATGACTTTTCAGAAGCCAAGCAAGTGGTCAAAATGGCTCAGCCTAGCAGAATATTAGTACAATACTAGTTTCCACTCAGCCATCTAGGTGAGCCCTTACCAAGCAGTTTATGGCCATTCCCCAACCATCCATACTATTCCTTCCCTACCAACTTCTGTAGCAGTAGAGGAAGAATATCTACAATCTGGGGAAGCTATGAATTCCTTCTTAAAGGAGCAACTAGTGGCTTCTAAGAACAAAATGAAGCAGTGTGTAGACAGAAAAAGATCAGAAATAGAGTTCTAAATAAGGGTTCTTGTCTACTTAAAAAGCCAGCCATACAGACAGCTCACTTTAGCTGTCAGGAAGTCCCTGAAATTGACAGCAAAATACTATAGGCCATTTCCTATAATTGCTAAGGTGGGACCTATTGCTTACAAATTGGAATTACCTCCTACTTGCAGAATTCATCCTGTGTTTCATGTTTCCATACTCAAAAAGAAGCTGGGTGATAACACTACTGCCTTGCCTTCTCTACCACCACTGATTGATGGGGAATTTTCTGTTGCTCCTGAGAAAATACTTAACTCTAGAATAGTTCTCATTGGGGACAATCATATTTGACAAGTTCTCATTAAGTGGCAAGGTCTTCCTTCTATTGACTCTACTCAGGAAGATGGCCATTACATTCAGTATCAGTTCCCAGAATTTTATTCTCAAGGGAGCAGCATTGTTTAAGTACTGTAGGAGGGGCAAAATAGTCAATTAAGACAGTTAGTTAAATCTGTTATTTTGTTATTTCTGTATTTCTTTTATTGTTAGCTAAAAAAGATTAGTTGGTTAGCTGTGCACGGTGGCAGCAGGGTCACACGCCCTTTTGTCCTTTGTACAGCTGTCCCTTTTTTCTTATCCTTATATAGCTGCAACGTCCTTTGGGACCACATCAGCGTTATCAATACAATTCTGAACTCCCTCTCTCTCTCTCAAAATCTCTCCCTTGCCTTATTCTACTTCTCTACTCTCTCTGTACTCTCTTATTTATTCTTGCTTTCTTCTCTTTAATTCTGGAATATTCCTATTTCTTAGCACTCCATTAATCTATTGTTAGGACTGGTCCTAACAATGAATTTGAAATCTTTCATCTCATTTCCATAACAGCTACGTTACTGGATTGTGTCCTGTGGAACTTCTCTGTAATTTTCATCGACTAGAAGATAGTTTGCTTTTTATGTTTGTGTAATTTTCCATTTTTCAAGCTTTCACTACTTAATGTGGACAGACATTAGAACTTGTGTAACAGAAGAAAAGCTTTCGAAATCATATTTATATAAGTCAAATCATTCAATTCATCTGGTCGGTGATGTTTGAAATTCATTCAAACTAATGCTTCAATTTAAATTAGTGAGGGTTTTTAGCTCCAATGCTTAATGAAACTAGGAAAAATCTGGATTAAATTTCCTCTTCTTGATCATGACTATTAGCTTCTTGAGTTCAGGTCATAGTTATTTCCAATTTTTGCTATTGAAAACTGAATTAAATGAAATGAGTCATAAAGAAAAGTGATTGATGGTTTCAAAAAGCAAAGAAAAGTGATTGGTAGTTCTTGAATTTTTCATTTGAGACGGGACAAAATGATGTAAACCCTAATGGAAGGTGTAATTAACAGAAACAAACTTTGGGAATTACTTAATTCACTTGCAAAACAACAAAGGGAGATTAGTAAATAAGATGAGAACAGAGGGACCAAATAATTTTTCACCCTTATATTCTTAGGATATTAGACATGTAAGAGGTGATCTGAGATACCTGACACGGGGCAAATGTACCATGCACAATTGTTTTATGTTTGTAGTGTAGCTTCCTCAGATATTTCTGTAGATAATAAGGAAATCTTTATTTTTTTGTTCTAGTGTCCACAAAAAGTAGTTTTCTGATGAACACTAGATAGGAAGCAAAATAAATTAACATTTTTACAAGAAAAAATTTAGACAAAATATGCGTGCATACTATTTTCATGTACCATTGAGAAACACTTATTTTTTGATTTGAGTTCTCCAACGTTTCTTTTCCTGGGCTAGTCATCTGCCATGGCAGCAATCTTTTTTTTTTTTTTTGCTTTAATACAATATATTAGATAAATCTTGCACTTCATCTTGAGAATACCTGTGCACTAATGATAAATGGTACTGTTGCATTTTGAAACCATGAATGTTAGTTGCGTGATCATTCCAGGGCTTTTTTTTTTGGTGATATTAGTGGTAAAGCCTTAGATGGGATTACTTTTTACCCCATGTGTCATTTTTTTATTTGATGAGCTTTATCAACTTTTATTAATCACTAATCTTGTTTATCCAAACTTCATTACTTAAATTCACGTTTATAGTAGTTGTATAAGCTGCTATCTACACATGCTAGCTTTTGGACAATTACTATCCTTTTGATCTAAAATTTCCCATTTTGTCAGGATGGCAAAGGAAGTATTCAGAGCCCATCTGAAAAGAGACAGAGACTTGAAAAGATGAATACTTCGGATCAGGGAGGAGCTTTGGCCTGTCTAAGCGGTAATGGCTTACAAGATTCCCTAGGTATTTGCATTTCTACCTTCTTTATGTGCTCACGTATCAGTTATGATGTGCACATACTTGAGATGTCCAGATATCTGAAAATTAAAGAAGCTTTACAATGAACTTCTCATTTTCAAAATATTCCATTTTAGAACTTTCATAAGCTTATAAAAGTGGCCCTTATGAGAGAAGAATTTAGTCAGGTTGTCGACCACCAACTGGGTCGCTGATGACAATAATAAGTTACCATTTCTTTGTATTTTTCTCCCATGTTTAAGGTCCCAAACAAAGAAAGTACGTCTAATATACAGTGAATACTGGGAAACAGTATTTGATTTTTTTTAGCATTGAAACCCAAAATAAGAAAACAAGTTACCTTATTTCAAAATATTTTCTTATAGTGGATATCATTCTAATTAGTTTTAGGTTTCACATTTAATTAAAAGCTTGCTTGCAAGTGGCATGTGCTAGTGAAATCTGATTAATAATTGGCAAATACTTAAGAAGGGATAGGGGTTGAAACCTAAAGTATTTTCTGTTGGGAGACGTTGGATATCATTTTAATTAGTTTTGGGTTTCACAATTAATCAAAAGCTTGCTTGCGTCTGGTATGTGCTAGTGAAATCTGATTAATAATTGGTGAATCCTTGAGAAAGAATCGGAATGAAACCTAAAGTATTTTCTGTTCAAAGCTCATTCACATATTTGCAGTTTTTGACCATTCTTATAGTTACTAAAAACTGAAATTCAATTTTGTTAGTTATTTCCGGCAATTTTTGTAGCAATTAAATATGAGTTTGCTTGCCTCCCCTGCGACAGACAAACGAGTAGCTCGAGATCCAGCCTCAAAGAAAGTTATTAATCGTGCTGTACCTGCATTTCGCAGGTACCTCAAATTTCTACATATTGCACCATACCTATATCGAACACTATGTTTCATAAAGGTAAATTATTTAACATTTGGGCAGAGCAAAGACTAGAGGAGTTGTCTTGCAGGATACCGAGGATGACGAAGGTAATTAGAATATAAGTTGACAGTTTGTTTTGCCATGTTGCAGTTTATAATTAAAGTACAATCTTAGGTTTGTAGTTCTCATTTCCTGAATATTAAAAAAAAAAGGGGTAAGGGTTTTGTAGCTCCTGTTAAAGTGTAATCTGGGCATATTTGTAGAGATATTAGCCATTAAATTTTTTCACTGCGGACATGGAATTAATAGCTTGTGCGAGTGGTATTTTGCAATCCATGCAAACATGTAAAGAAAAGGTAGAGCCGCTTGTGCTTCCAAATACACTATTTATAACATATGTGATGAAAAAGTCGGACAAAATTGTCGTATCACCATCCTAATGAATTTGGAAGACATTACAGGAGATGCGAGTCGTGAAATACGCTACTCATCTCCCATGAGTTTTTGGCTGCCCAAAAAATCTTTAGAAAGCTGACCATCTATATTCTTTACCGTGGGAATGTTACCATAACTTTTTCTGATTCCCATTTGCCATATGAAGGTTCTGGCGGAGCCCACGTGAAAAGCTTATGCCTGTTTAGAAGATCCTTCATCTACGTGAATCGTTCTGTTTTTCCTATTGCGGAAGAAAGGACAGCAACCCAGGAAGAAGTTGCTAAATGATATTTTATGAACAAATCAGAATTTGCCATATTCCAATATCTCATGGGAGATAATAAAGCTTATGAGTTCAATGAAAATAAAATCAATTGCATGCTATTATAAGAAAATTAGATTCTAGAGAATCGTTGAAATACCAGTTTGAACGGTAGTTGCTGTTGGTACTGGTGCTTCTATTGGTTCCTTTACTGTCTCGGATTGCACAGAATCTATTCATTGCTTGATGCTTCTCTGCATGATTCTCAGGCCCATGTTTCTTCGCTGAAGAAACTTTTGAGCAGGTTCTTTCTTTCACTTTCGTCTTCCAACAGATGGAAGAGGGAATGAACATCTTGATCATGAAAGTTTCCTTCTCGATGCTTGCACTTCTTGAAATCTGACCTGACTTGGTACAAAACCTTGTTTGCTTTCTCTTTATCTTGATTCGAGATTCACGAGTAGCGAAATGAAAGCTGGTCTCTTCAGCTGCATTCTTTTCATTTTCCCCATTTGAGATGAGCTTCTCGTCAACAATATCTTTCAAAGAGAGTTCATAATTAGATTCCGGCATGTCAGAAATCCTCTCCATGAGCTCTGTCCTAGCTTCTGCGATGGCTTGTGAATGTGATCTTGGTGAGGTATTGCTGTAACTATGGCTGTGGGGGAGCAAATACGAGGTTTCTTTTTCAGCATCTCTTGATGTTCCTCCATTCCATGAGTGTAGCGAATAATCATCAATTGCTTTTTCCAAACTCCCTTGAAGCTCTATTTCACCATCGTTTTTGTGATTGAGATTCTTGTAACGTTGAGCATTCCTGGCATCCCAGAAATTGAAATTTACATCTGCCTTGGAATTAGAGTCCCTCATTTGGTAGTGTTGGTCCAAAGAAGGAAGCATATTTTTACCACGAGAGAGATGCTTGCTTGAAGATGCAAGAAACAAGAGATGAACAAATGTAGCAGAATCATTATTATGGGAAGACAAATAGTCTATTTGTCTTGTCATTTTCTCCACACAAGTGCTAAAAGAGGAACCCAAAAGTCATTGCCGTCTTATATGGGATGACCAGTAAAGTCGTGGTTTGATGTAGCCATTTTTTTCCATGTGTTCTTCAAACCTTTCTTGAAAATTTTGTTCCGTTGTGGTATTTTCTTGTCGCTGGCGAAAATTAGTGGGTAGAAGCTCCACCACCCCAGTGACGCTTGTATGCCATATTCGTCAATTAATAACGTGCACCAAAGGCATAAAATACTAGACTTTGACCGGCCTTGCATTAAAGAGAGAATTTGGTTTTATATGTTGTTTAGATTTTTTTTTTTTTTAAAAAACTTCCATTAAACAACCAAAGAAGCTGAAACATTTAGACAAGGGAGAAACATCTCAATCAAAAGAACTATTATACCCGATCAAATTCCATGCTAAAACATGAGCTTCGTTTTCCCTTATCTTTTGATCCAAGACACGCCAATATTAACACGTCTTTGCATAATATCTGTCTTGAATTAAATCCTCAAAATCATGAGAAAATTATATTATTGATCTCTTTTTTATTTTCAGTTTTAAAAATATACAATAAGTATTTAAAACTTTTAAATATGCTCTTTTAGTATTTTACTACTTTCAATATTTTTATTCATTTATTTTCCGTGTCAATGCACAAAGTGAATAAAAATCACTTAAGACAAAAACATATACCTTATGAACTAAGGTCCATCAAGCTTTCACGAATGCTTTAGTTTTGCTCCACTCCCATCATCGGAGATCCCTTGAAGGTATGAAGGATCTTCTATGCTATAATAGTTTTTTCTCACTCTTTAGTAGGTTTTACACAAGCACTCCTCTCAGACCATTTTGGAGGCTATGAAGGCATATGATAGCAAAATTTTCTTAGAAAGGTTTTTAGAACTTGATAAGAAAATTCTAAATTTATTTCTGCTTCCCTAGCAATGGAGTGCTAAGGGATATTTATAGATACAAGAGTTGGTACCTCTAGTCCTATTTGCCAGCTCAAAAGCCATACAAAAATTGAAAGTAAATAAATTAAAATGACAGCTGGTGTCTCTGGTCTCGTTTTCTAGCTGGGTACAATAATTTACAGGAATTTATCTTATAGATAAGATAGGATAAGAGACAATCTCAAGACCCTCTAAAATTATGACATATGGCTTAGTGGATGCCTCTTTATCTTTTTAGAGTCTTCAGATTGTTTTAATACTTTAATTATGTATGCTAATGTCATGGATGATGCATCACTCCATTAATGTCATTTGACCCAGACATCCCAATTTAGATTATCGTCTTCTTGTGCTTGGCTGTTTCTATGTCTTTTCCTTCAAAGCGCTTTTCATTACTTTCAACCACCTTCTACCACATCTTGTATGTCTTGAATTTGAATCCTAGGCTAAGACTCCTCTCTTTCAGCCTTAGAAGAAGTTCCTTTACTCTTTTTTTTCCTTCCTTTACTCTTTTTTTTTCTTTTATCATTCCATGGATTAGGGCATTAGCTGGAAGGTTTTTTATTACTATGATCACAAAAATTCTACCATTTCTAAGGATAACTTTTTCTTCACTGGGAACTGCTTCTTTAAGCATGGAATTAAGAAACTTAATTTGCAATGCTTGGTTAATAATTTTTATTTCTTCATATTTTCTCCACTCAGATCTTAATAATTGACTATTAACTTTTTGTTATTTAATAACATCTTGTGCTGGAACAAGATGTAGATTCCATATTTGATAAGGATAACATATTCTACCATCCTCTTTATACTCCATAATTGTACTTAAAATATGGAAAGAGACTATTTTGTACTTTTACCATATTTAAATCTTTCACTATGTTGATTACTACTTGTACAATCCCTATGTGACACTCCTTACTCAATTTGATCACCAAACTTGAATAAGGAGCGGCATCTTCTCTTATTAAAAATCATTATAAATTAAAACCTTATAATTTGAGATTAAAACATATTTTGCATGCACAAGTTGTAAAAATATGGATTTCCAAAACTTGTTTTCTAAGGTATACTATTAGGGTCTTTGTGCCAAAATTTCGGCTGCATAACGGCTATACCAGGTACTATCCTAAATAGTAATCTATAATAAAAACAACACTTCTAAAATCCCACACTCAACACAACATCATTTGGGTCCATCTGACCTTGCAAACTCAACTCAACATTAGCCTAAACTCAAAAACAACATTCATTCAAGCATACATCATCCATACTTATATAAGCAAACTGTTATGTAATATTAAAGAGTTACAAAAATAATTATAACACAGATTAAGCCTAATCCCTCAATTACACAAGAGTGCCAATAATTGGAGTACATCAATAATCATACAAAAAGAAAGCAAAATACCAAAAGATTCGCCTCATGATCCATTGCTGATATTGAGGTTTTAACTCTAATATGATTTCTTTAACCTACGCATCGTAAAATAAAACGATGCGCTAAGCAAATGCCTAGTGGTGTATTTAAATTA
>CANXYI011857083.1:0-13247 GCA_948208565.1 Hura crepitans
GGGGGGGGGGTGGTTGGGGTTTGTGTGGTGGGGGAAGGTAGAAACCGAATAAGACGCCTAAGCACTTCATTAACATAAGCTTGAGAGAAGTATTGAATATGGTGAACAGCACGACCATAAAAATAAGCAGGGAAAAGAAGCAAAAAAGTAATTGAAGAAAGGGAAAAATAAAACCTGGCTTATAGAATACAGAGAGACCAAAATCAGTGGCCTTAAGAGCAGAATCCTCCTCCACACTGTGAAACAAGAAGTTTTCAGGCTTAAGATCTCTATGCATGACACCTAGAGAATGACAAGCCTCTACAACCCCAACAATTGTCTTGATTAGCTTAGCAGCCTCTCTCTCACTGTAATGCCCTTTCTTCACTATCATATCAAAAAGTTCTCCTCCCTCACATAACTCCATAACCAAGTGGACACAATAGAGATCCTCATAGGCTCCGCTTATCCTCACCACATGAGGGTGTTCCGATAAATGGTGCATTATCTGGATTTCTCTCCAAACATCTTCATAGTCCTCTTTGCAAAGGAGCTTCCTTTTGGGGATGGATTTGCAGGCATAATTAAGGCCGGTGGATTTGTGGGTGCAAAGATATGTGGTGCCAAACTGACCCTGTCCAAGCTTCTTGCCTATGGTGTAGCGGTCTCTGAGGCTCTGGGTCCGGTATGGAAGAACCCATTTAGGTTTGGATGTGATTGGATGAGTTGACGAAGTTGTTATTTTTGTTGAATCCTCCATTGATAGAATGGTAGGAGCTCAGAAAGCTCGAGTCTTTGGGTCTCCTCCTCTTTCCTCTGTGTTTATTGGACAAAAGCACTGAACGGAGGACCCCTTTTTTTTTTTTTTGGTGTGTAGATTCTCTTTACGACAGAAGCTGAGTCAGCCGCTAGACAATTAAACTAAAAGGGCAGATCTCAATCCAAGTCTTTTCAAGTCTTAATCGCTTGCCTAGTCGCTGAAGACTAAAATCCTTTATTTTATTTTTTCAAGTCGCAAAATAGTATTTCCTCTTTCACCAAGTAGATTCCTCTTCTTCCCATGGGCCGGTATGCTGTTGCTTGTCGGCTTTGCTTTTAAACCTTAATTCCTCGGTTGATTTACTTTTGGTAGATCCAATCTTGTTTTTCCTTTTTTTCTTAAGATATTCAAAATATCTTAGATTCATATTTTTCAAGCAAAACACATGATTTTGCTTTGCTTCCTGTTTAGTGGGTAAAATTCAATTACTTGTAAACGAAGATAAAGGAATTTTCTTTTTTGATAGGAGTAGTTGTGTATCGTATTAGAAAATCATATAACTTGAACAAGTAAATTATATTATTTTTCACTCTGCAATTCCTCCAAAACTTGGTTATCATATGATGTATGTATGAGCTTTCATGTGCCTACACTGAAATGAATGTTCTAGTTTTCATACAATAACGGTAAGAAAAAGTGCATAATAATTTGGGTTGGTAATGGAGGTGGTAACCAGCTTAGTATGGGGAGGACAGGTTTAATAACACTACTTTATAAATTTCGAGATATGCTTTTTAAGTTTAAAAAGATTGTCCATTCTTTCGAATATAACATTATTACAATTAGACCGTGCGAGAGATGAATAGTATAAGCTGGAAGCATAAAGGAATTCTGCTAAGGAAACCCACTTTCCTTGGTTCCATTGCCACTAATACCAAGTTGAGTTACCTTCGCAAATATTCTCGTATATTCATATAAGGAAAATGCCATAATGGATTTGAATCTAGTATGATGGTATAAAACAACTATATTTCAAGACTTAACATAAGGAAGAAGCCAAGAAAGGCCGCCACATAGAAGCATGACAGCTCCGTTTGCTATAGCAAAATAACTGTATGTATTTTTCAATATAGAACACATGAATAATAACTAAACATGTAAAGTGGTCTTCTAGTCAGTGTGAATAACATCTATTTTGAGATCTCCTAAACAGTTAAATAAACAGCTTCATCAATAACCCAAGATCAATCAAGCACGTTAGCAGCTCATATCATCATGTAAGTTGAGGTTCCTAAAGTTTCCTCATATGGCCAGAAAGGTCAGATGTCTTTCTAATGCTTTCACAGTTTAAGCCAACATGAGTTCATATTTCAGCCAGTAAAACCTGTACAATATCTAATCCTGCTAAAAGTAAAACTAGTTTTCTCCAAGACTAAATCATAACTAACATCCTATCCTATCCTTTTAATCTTCCTTTCCTCGGCTTCAGAAAGTATATTGCTTTGATGCCTGCAGATTTCTAATGGCATTTGAAATCTCTAGCATCCGATTCTCCATCTTAGCCTTCCATTTCACCAACTCCTTGAACATATCCTGTCAAAAATTACATAATTCCAAAACATGGCTTAATGAGCTACCACCGTACAGTGGATATATTTCTTCCATAAGTAAATCAGATTATTCCCAGTTCTCTATTATTAAACATCACCTGAAAAAGAAGAAATGGATTGTCAAGATCAAACTTAGCGTTGTTGGTAAAAGATGAATCACGGGTAACACTAGCTTGAGCATCTTCCACCCTCTTGAGTAGCAAGTCCTGCATGTCTTTGTTAATGCAAAGCTGAAGCAGTAAGATTACTTTATCTGTTATACAAATCTTCGCTGGCAAAATAGTGGATCAATCCCAACAGCACGACTTTTCTCTAAATATTTTTTTTTAAAGAAATGAAGCTATATTACCTTTTCATGTTGGCCACTTCTTCCTTGAGCAGTTCTAGATCTCTAGCACAAACGTGTTCTTGAGAGGGACTACTATCACAAGGTTTCAACCAAAGCTGAGGAGCTGAACATTCTTGCACCCGAGCAACTTGCCCAGCATTAACTGGATCAGTGCTTGCTATCCATGGTGAAAGGACCTCCCCCTGAATATTATTCAAGTTGGTGCTCTCCAACAAGTCCTCCCATCTTTCACAACCTGGATTGAGACTGGTGATGATTTGTTTTGAAGCCAACATATTGCTCGATGAATTTGAAATTTCCATCAGATTTTGTTCAGTCTTGGACTTCCACAACATGAGCTCCCTGTACATGTCCTGTTCAAAGAGACTGTCAAACTTGGGGGGGCAGGGAATTCATTGGGCTTAACATGCAAACAGAAAATCAATAGCTCAGGGTATAAGGTACTGCTTAGATACCTGTATACCACTCAAAGAAGTCGAAATCTCAATCAGGCATTGATCAGCCTTACTTCTCCATTTCAGCAACTCCTTGCGCATCTCCTGCGAAGAGAAAAGGTTCCAAACAAGGTTTCAACAAGCAATCGTATTATCATATCTGCGTTACTTTATAAAACCCTGTAATACAACAATCACTGCAAGTGGATTAACTTGATTTTGCTCTTTGGTCTCTGATGACAGCTCATCCATATCCCTATAAAGGGCACACGTTGATTAGTCATGGAATAAGAAGAGTTACTAATAAAAGCAAATTGATCTAACCAAATTACCTCCTCAATTTTAGTATTTCCTCTTTAAGCAATAATACTTCATCAGTAGAAACAGACTGCCTAATGGCAGCACTGCCAGGCCTCTGACAGTACGAAGGAATACATTTGCCTGGCACCCCAGACTCATGTTTAACTTTAACAAGGTCAGCACTCTCCATCCAATACTCCATTACACCTGCAGAGTCGTAACAACGGCGAAAACGCTCAGTACCACCTGGTGCCACTTTACGATCAATGTGCTTCAGTAGGTGATCCAAAAGGCCAGTGTCAGGAATGTATTTACGAGCTGCCGCTCTCAGTACAGGCCGGGAAATGGGATTCTCAAATACAGCCCCTTCAGTCTTCATGACTTCCAACATACATGTCTCTGCCATCTTATACCTTCCAAAAAAACAAGAGAAAAAAAAACATTCATTGTATAGAGCACAGTATCACGTTCATAATTGAGATAGCAAAGAAAAAAAGGATAATCATAGACTTACCTCTCTGTGGTCCATCTGTTTATGAAATCCTTTTTGCCGGATGCTGACCCTTCTTTTTGCCGAGGGATGGAATTCTCATGCTTAATTTGCTTATGAATGCTAGTTTGCTTTTGCTTCAGGCACCTTGCAGTTTTAGCCTCTCCATGTTCATGTTGGCAGTGGTCAAGGCACCTCCTTTTCTGGAATCGAGGTGACACACCAGAAGCCACTGTCACATCTTCTTCATCGTCTTTTCCCTCTTTTTTGACAATGGAGGATGAAATTTGAGGGCTGTTTCCCTCATAGTAATCAACTAATGAAACTTGCCCACAGGCACCCCGCTGCACCATCCCAACGCATCTTAGCTCCAACAAACACAGGCCTTTCTTGATGTTTTCTTCTTGTATCTCGCTACTTCCACATAAATCTGAACCACATAAAAGAAAAAAAATATTAAATGCAGCGTCCATCCCAATACTTGCTAAAAATGAAAAAATATAGATACCGAGAATTATACAATATACCTGTAACACCCACTTGTAACATTGGAAGATGCAAAACAACATAAAAATTAAGATATTTCTACACGGGATTATACATTAAGTACATTCTGGCCTTCAATAATTAACATTAGTATTCCAATTTTTAAGCAAACCAGGAAAATGTGGTTCACAGATGAATCAGAACATAAACAGTAGAAAACACAAGCATGGACAAGAAACACAATTACCAGAAGCTTTTTACTTATTTCTCTCCAGTTTATGGTTGCCATGCAAAAGCAACATCACCTTGTCCACCTTATATATACCAGACCTCAGAAAAGTACTAGGTTATCGATTCTATGTCTCCTATTGTTTCCAGCCATTATAATCATCACTCAATCAACTAATATCCATGAATCTTCTCATTGAAAAAAACTTTTTTCAGTTTGTTGCCATCAATCTGATAATTTCATCTTCCAATTATAAATGTGTCCACTCCAACAGCTCTTTTTTAATTGCTAAAGCTCAGACTGAGAAGAGCAGAGCGTCCTTCCATCGCCAATGGCACCACTTTGGTTATACAATGTAACTAAAACATGTGGTACCAAGAGGAAAATTGAATCAGCAATTTTATCAATGCCGTCTAGCGGTATCCATCATCACGACCAAAGCAAGAGAAACGCTGAAACCGTTGAATTAAGGTCAGTTTTGAGTTCCTGAGCACTTCGAACTTCAGCTCAGTCCAGAAGACAGAGTTCCATAGACTGGCATTTTTCAAAACATTCTTGTAATAATACATACAGAAGTGGGGTTTTAACAAAAAATTTGCATAAATACAAAAATATCTCTGATTTTGCACCTACATTATCCATATGGTGAGAAACTGAGTAACCCACCGATTTCCCCTTCATTTCTCTTTCTACCCAACATAATGATACTAAACCTTGTCGTTCTTCCGGAGACAAACTAACTATCTTAGCGGCAAAAATCATCAGTACACTGAGAAACAGAAGAACCCCAGCAATAATCGAACATAAGAAAAATGCAAGGAGTAATTTCTTTCATTCGGGATTCTCGAAAAAATAGAGCCATGATAAAACCGTAACGACCCAAATTTCAGCCAAGAAAAAGATAACAGGAAAAAGGTTTGATAGATCAAAAAGGTACCTTGCGTTGTTTGTTGGAAGCGAAACAACAGCGCGATTGGTTGGTGGTTTGAGAAGGAGAAGTGCCCACACAGTAGCCAAAAATTCGATATTCCTATTTGTTTTGCATAGAGGGAGGCATGGCTTATATATATGAAAAAAACAAGGCATGGCTTATATATATATATAAAGCGTTGATCAAGTGAGTTATGATACTTCTTATATTTATTTTTTTAATTTAATTATAATGGTGATAAGTAATCGTAACGTATGATATATAATAATGTATTTAAGATATAGTAATTAAAATTGAATAGAAATTATAGTTATTTCAATTTATTTATCAGTTATTTTAAAAATCGACTTTATTTGATTTAATTTCATTTTTTTATAGTAAAAATTGAATTAACTGAACCGATTGAATTATTAAAACGATATTATTTTAAACATTTAAACTATGTCATTTTACATTGAAAAATATCATTTTGACCTTTTTATGTAAAAAAATAAAATATATAAATAGTTCGGTTAATTCTTTCCAGTTCGATTTGTTAAAAATTTTCTTAGTTCAATTCAACTTCTCCTATTTTTTTATTGATTTGGTTATATTTTTTTAGAGAGAATTCGATTTATTTAATTTTTTGACCGAATTGATCGATTTCTCACGCATATTTAAGGGATTTTTTTATGAAAAAGAAAAATATTTTTTAATAATAATTTTAGAGTTTGGAGAGAAAAATGAGTTAATCTGGATTTGGGTTTTTTTTTTTTTTAGCCGGAAAATCAAGGTTTTAGGAATGATTGGTCATAACACTGAATTGGAAGTCAAAGGCTGTTTTGCATTTTCATGGCAGTATTGTAGTCTACACTACTTTCTCATTAGTAAAGTCGAAACTGATCACTTGGAATTCAAATTGGACTTCAAATCACGGCTTTCGTTGTTAGTATAAATACTTCAAAACCCAAATTAACTTCTACTCTTCTTTAAATTCTAAATTAATTATTAAAAAATTAATTTCTCCAAAAAATTTTTATTGAACCTTCGCACTCATTTCTTTATTAAAAAATAATAATAATAGTAATTTTAATATATATAAATAGCATAATATTTTTTTAATAAATTCATGTAACTCTATTTTTAATTAAATTGTTATGTTCAACTATTTTATAATTCATACAATGCTTTCATTTTTTTTCACTTTTTTACTATTATATTTACTTTTTTATTTTATTTTTCTTACGATATTTTATTAATCTTATTTCATATAAAATCTCACTATTTTATTCTAATAAGTACATTTAAAATTTAAATATAAAATAATGTAAAAATTATTTAAAAATAATTTTAATAAAATCAAATTTAATTCAAACAGAATAATTATTTAAAATTGATTTAAACAAAATTAAATTTAATTCAAATTATTTTTAAAGTATCCTTCAAAAAAATTATAAGTAGCTTCGCACTTATAGAACTAATATAAAAATATAAATTATATATTATTTAGTATGTAATTTAAAATTATAAAATATCAAAATGATATAATTAACCTAATAAAATAAATAATAATTTTTATTGTAATTTTGATATATATATGGGATTGAAAGCACATAAACCTAGTCAAAAGGTATATCGATAGTTGCATCATTAAACAAGTATTTAAACATAAATTTTATTCATTATTTAGTGGAATGCTACTTATAAATAAAATATGGTTAGCTTTATTAAAAGTTGATCATATTTTATTTATTCTATTATTTATAGTTGTAATATACTTTTTTCGAAATATAATTTTTTTAAATAATTATTTTTTTATTTAATTAATGAGATAATTTTAAAAATCAAGATATAAATGTAGTTTGACAATAAGAATATATATAATTTAATAAAGTTTAATAGAATAAATATATATTTAAAAAAATAAATAAATATATTTAATTTTTATATTATATATTAAATATAATCTTTACATTCAGAGGGCATTTACCACCCATTTCTCTAAACCCCTCATAATAGAAAAGTATTGATTTATCTTCTGGAGTATTAATTTGTTTCTAAATTATTTTTAATTTTAAGAGGACTTTTATTATATATTACCCTTATAATAAAAATAATGTAATTAATACTTTAGAGGTAGAAATTAATCTAATTTGTGAACTCGTAAAAAAAATTAATCTAAACTTGACATGATTTGTTTGACTCATAAAATAATCCCGACTCAATTTAACTGTTGTATAACAATTTTAACCCAATCCGTTTTATCTTATTTATAATTTTATTACTTTTTAAATAATATGTATTATGAAAATAATTATTTTTATTGATTGTGCACATATACTTTTTATTTTTAATGATTTTTTAAATAATATTATATACTTTGATCCATTTAATAATAAGTTATTTTAATCGTAATTTAATTTGATTTGTTTATTATCCGTAATTTTTTTATCGTCCAACCTATTTTAACTCAACTCACCAATATACACAATTTATTTAGATCAACAAAATTATATTTATATATGATTGTTTGCTAATGTACCCAATTTATTTAGATTACAAAACTATATTTATGTATTAAAGTAGATGAATGCACAATTTTTTTGACATATATTATATTTAAATTTTCCACTTCCTATAAATTCTCTTAAATTGCTATTTTTTATTTAATTTATAGTAGTTACCATTTAACGATACTATTCATTTTTTTAATCATTAATTTGAAAAAAAATTAATAATTAAAAAATTAAAAGTACTTTTTTTTCTCTTTGCGCACATTTCCTGGCCTCCTTTCTCGCGGTGGTATATCTCTTCTACGGCCCTTGAACATTCTCCTTTTAAATGCTTTCACTGATGCACTCCTTTCTCTCTTCCGCCCACTCCTATCTGTTTCTTTGAAAATTTCACACCCACCACCCTAACGTCCCGTTTCTCCCATCATTGTCGTCTTTATCTCTACGGACTGAGTGGTTCTTCAAAAATGGGGTTACTGACTTAAATTTCATATATGTTTATAATTGGTAAGTCCTTCAACTGCGTTCTCTCCTCCTCTCTCTACCAGTTTCGCTCTCCATATATATAAATCGCACTAATCTTCTCTAACAATTGGTATTGTATTGATTTATTTTCTATCATCTAAGACCATTTGTTTTTGTTTGGCATTTTCTTTTGTAAATTCTAATCTTTCAATGTTTTTCATGCAAAATCAAAGATTGATCTATTTTAAGGGATGATGCATGCACCATTTTCATTATCAAGTGTTTGTTAAATTGTCAAAGAAATAATATTACTCAAGTAGCTTTAGATATATGGAATTTTGTCATTAAATTACGTTCTGAATTATTCAAGTTTTTTCTCCCTCCGTTTATTATATTGAAATATCTGTTTTGTTAACTTTTTGGCATTGAGATTGGTAACAGTTGCTCTTTTTCAATTCTAGCAATATTGAAGTTGTTCTTGATACCACATATTACTTTTACTTCAAGTACATAATTGATCTTTCTCTGTGCAAATTGGGGAGGGTTGAATTTGGTTCGACCTCATATTTAAAGCAATGAAAATCAAATTAATTTCTTAAGAGTCCTGTATAAGGTTATGATAATAGAAAAGGATGATACTTTGTATCATTGCAAAAACTGAAGAATGGAAGAAGCCATTGAGGGATTTGGAGAATAGAATTATTGAGTTGAGGTACTTAGTTTGCGTTATCATTTATAGTAAGTTTCTCTGCATGCTATTTTCTTTTTAGATATATATGTCACCAGATCCATTCCCTTGAATTCTTTAACATTTATTTGTTAATCTGTTTGATCTGAAATTGGCCTGGAGTTTGGTGATTATAAATTGTAATGGACCTTACCCCTGATTGATATACATGTTTAAAAGCAATTTCTTTTCTTTTTGAAAACCATTGCTTTCTTCTCTTCGAAAGGTTGCATTTTATTTTGCATGTAGATTTTGACAAAAGGAATTATTGTGTGAGATGTTTTTTTCCAAAGTAAAACCAAATCTAACATCACCATTAATTTTTAGCTTTTGGCATCTAATTTGAATCGGACGAGTTTAACCGCCCAAGATAGGAAATTATAGGGAAACCTGTTACAAATTTCATCTTTTGCTTTAATTCTTTTATCAAAATTATTTTGGTAGTTTGTTTAATTGGTCTTTTTCTTTTTTCGATATCACTCGTATATATTTGATTTCATTCCCTTTAAAATTCTTATATTCTACAAATTTGCGATCGTTATAATGTTCACATCATATTTAAAATTTAGCTCCCTTAATATTCAATTATGCGTTCATCCTTTGAATGCAAAAACATTCTAATATGATTGACATTTTGTTATATAAAATTATAGATAAATAAATTTTTATTCCATGTTAAATAATGAATTCAATTTTGCAAAATTTAGATCAAAATTTTAACCTATTTTTTATATTGATATCCATTCTTTGAAAGCTTGTAAAATAATATCAAACTCTTCACTAATCTTGTTAAATTTTAATAAAATTATTGACGTATTTGAATTTTAACTAAGTCTCAATTTTGTAAAACTAATAAAAATCTGAATATTATTTTATAAAGTTATAAACCATCCTATCAATCTAAAATAAGGTTAAAAACTGAAAGGTTGAATTCAATCTTGAAACCAACCTTAATTTTTATGTATTGAATTGTCAATGCAAATCTGGATGTGATCTTTGATATTTCCCTCCGCCGCAAAACATGAAAATGCGAAACGGGGCTGTCAAAAACAGGGTATAAAATCAGTGAAATGGGTTGTTCAAACTAGGAATCTGCCACCCATCATTACGGCGACTTTATTGTTAGTCACGTTTACTCATATAAAGATAAAGATACGACGTAGGATTTTCAGATATTATCTGACCTTTGCGAGAGAGATTCGGATTCTCTTTTGTGTGACATATTCCAATTGCATCCTCTGCTCTAGAACTGCCTTCTTCAGATCCCCAAGGACGTAAGTTTAATGATCAATTCTTGCTCTTTCTTGATTGACGATCCACTACTTCATTTAACGCCTACCAATTTAAGATTCAAATCGCTTCTTGCTTAGCAGATGATTATATTTTTAGTTTATTGTACTGGATTTTGCTATTAAAATGAAATTCTGGGTCTCGTAAAAGTTTCCTCCTTGATATCGATTATAGCATTTGAGTCGCGTTTGGTTGATGACACGCAGTAAAGTTCAATACTGTTACACGAATAGGTTTTTGGGTTGGGGGGGTGTTGATTTACTTGGCTGCATCCCATATTTTTTTTATCGTAATTGAAATTATTTTTGTCTTTTCTTTTTTTATTACAATTATAATCATAGAAAACACGAAGCACTGGAAACTGCAACTAAAGAAATTCTATAGAAATCTCAAATAGGATTTGTTTATTTTTTATTTATTTCAAACCTACGTGGGTTTTACTTTTAACATGTTTGATTATATACACTAAGTCCATTTAATTCTCGTTTAATGTCTTTCCAGAAGAAACTTATAATTGTCATCTCTAGCAACTATTGAACGAAAATAAAACAGTTATGGCGAATTTTGATGGCACCTTAGCTCCTACCAGCCTCGAGGTTTGTATTTGATTTTTCAACTTCTTCAAGCAGGAAACAGCTTCCGCAATACAAATTTTGCGTTTCCTTTGGTAGTTTGTAACCTCTATATGCTATAAAATTTTCAGGGAAAGTATTCTGCTATGCTTGTGTGCTGGCTTCTGGGAAATGGGTGCCTCTTTTCATGGAATAGTATGCTCACTATAGAAGATTATTATGCTTATCTTTTCCCGGTATTTTCCATTTCATATTTTTGCCATTTTCCGCCATTTTCCTCTACTACGGTTTAGGCTGTTTAGAGATTGGTGAACTGGTTGTTCATGAGAACAAATAAAGAATTGATTGGGGAATTCTTTCTTTTTACAGCTTACTTGAAAGAAAAATTTAAAAGCACCAGAATGTCATTGGTTTGATCCCGGTGGAGATATAGATCATGCTTAGATAATAATATCATATCTTTCGTGTAAATCAGCGTGCATCTAGTTTCTTGCTTATTGTTATATTATCATGGCCGTGTATGGCATGATAATTTGTTTATTAATATTTTTCTTTAAACTATGCAGCGATACCATTCCTCGAGGATTCTTAC
This sequence comes from Hura crepitans, assembly GCA_948208565.1. NCBI lineage: Eukaryota > Viridiplantae > Streptophyta > Magnoliopsida > Malpighiales > Euphorbiaceae > Hura > Hura crepitans. The sequence goes on from CANXYI011857083.1 coordinate 11,707, forward strand.
TCTTGTGTATCAACCATTTGCATTTGGAACACTTGCAATACTTGCATACCATGAGGCAAAACTTAATACTAGAAAGCGAAACCTGTTTGGATATACCCTTTTTTTCCTAAGCTCCCTCTTGGTTTTAGTTGTGAGTATTCTTCATATTTTAATACCATTAATTTCGTGCAGCTTAGTAATTCATAGGTATCCTCTCTTTATTCTGCATAGTTGGACTTAGCTACATCGGGAAGAGGGGGGCTTGGGACTTTTATTGGAATTTGTGCCATTAGTGCAGCGTTTGGAATTGCAGATGCCCATGTGCAGGGTGGAATGATCGGAGATCTCTCCTTCATGCAACCTGAATTTCTGCAGGTCAGTATCTTTTAGTGGCCTTCAATGAAAATTTTAAAACAAATTGACTTAATGGATCGTATCTCCTTCGTGCAATCTCAGTCATTCCTTGCTGGCGTGGCAGCATCAGGGATTCTAACTTCTGGTTTGAGGTTAATTACAACAGCAGCATTTGAGAATTCTAGAGATGGTCTTCGGAAGGGAGCTAGTAAGTTCAATCTCTTCTAGAGGATTTCTTTCCCCTTTGAAATCCCATAGACTCAATGACATAGTGTTTTTATGATGCTGTCGTTCTAATTTTTAATTTCACGTTTAGGTTTTTGTACTTCCATTTGTGAATCTTAGTTAATCGTGTTTCTTCTGTGTCCTACTCGAAGTCAGTGTTCTTTTACTCATGTCAAGTTGTGCTAGCCAATCATAAAACATCAAAAATGTTATGTAGACTCAAACTTCTGTTTTGTGCTGAGTGATTTGTGGGTTGATAGTGATCATGATTCCTTGGTTTAGTAGATAATCTGCATTTTGTGCATTCTGAATGCACTGGGTACTACTTTTGTCAGAAACATTCACTTTTGGAATTGCAGACTATTTGATGACTACTGCTAAGTGATTCGTGTGGCCATTTATGTCTCTTAGAGAACTTGTTCAACATTTGTGTATAATAAGAGTTGTAAGTTGGAAATTGAGCAAAATGGTTAAAATAACTAAATAATTCTGCTGTTTACTGCAGTTATATTTTTAGTCATCTCTGCATTTTTCGAGCTTCTTTGTGTTCTTATTTACATGTATACTTTTCCAAAACTACCCATCGTGAAATACTACCGAGCGAAGGCAGCCTCAGAAGGATCCAAAACCGTTGCTGCTGATCTTGCTGTTGCTGGCATCACAACATTACCACTAGAAGTATGCCTCTTACCCTTAGGATTTCTTATTACCATTAAGTTAATGGTAATTGATGATGCATTTCTTTGGACAGGCTCAGGAAGATCCAAAACAGTTAGAGAGGCTAAGCAACAAAGAGTTGTTACTACAGAACGTTGACTATGCAATCGACTTGTTTCTGATATATGTGCTCACGTTGTCGATTTTTCCTGGATTCCTGTCTGAAGATACTGGATCACATAGATTAGGCACATGGTCAGTTGTAGAGTGGAATATTTTGTTATCTCTATGAGAAAAATTTTTACCGAAGAACTCTTTTCGCAGGT